>VYZQ01024064.1:116646-164790 GCA_013400655.1 Mystacornis crossleyi
GACAAGATAGGTTTGGTTGCCTTTTTAACCTCAGATTTGACATTTCTTTTCAAATAATGTATTTTGACAACCTGGAGACAAGAACTGTGATTGCAGTCTAATGAAATAATCTGTAACAGCAGTAAGAAAATAAATCACACAGTCTTTAGTATATGCAAGCTATTAATTTATGCTTCTCTTACATAATGAAAGCTTTTGCATTAATTACTTTGTAAATAATTGCTGAAACAAACTTGGAAGGTTGTACCCATGCTTATCTGGATTTTCCCTCAGTTTTCAAAGAACATGTCACTGTGGGAGGGAGATTCCTTTATTGCTGAGTGACTTCCTGCTTACTCACAAACTGGCATGTCCATTTTCAAAGACAGAACTCTGACTTTAACACTGAGAAACCCACTTCTTTCTTCCAGATTGTCAGTTGCTTCCTGCATCCATCCACCTGCTTTCCCCTCTATCTCAGAGGCTTCTTTTTCCAAACAGAATCTCAAGGATGAACTATTAGCTACTTTCAAACAGTTATTATTTCAATGGATGTGCCACTTACTGCTATTTTCAATCTGCACTGACTAAAACAGGAATCGGGAGATGTGCCCAGTTTTAAAACTAGCCAGAAGGTTTGTAAAGATCTATTTGTCTGTCTGACTCAGTGCCACAAACATATTAACATATTTAAAAGGCACTCTGCTAATTCCTTTGCCCCACGTTTGCTGCTTTTAGAAATATTGGGCTAGAAACACAACTCCCAGTTATGAGCAGAGTGACAGGACTGCTATGTCGTTAGGCAGAGATGCTGGCTAGTGCCACATTCGATGACAGAACGTGAGTGCAATGGGAAAAAGAGCCATCATTGTGAACGAGGCCTTGGGCTCAAGTCCAGCAAGTCACTTAAGCATGTGTTTGCCTTCAACCAAGGGAGCTAACCCAGGGGTGTTCAGTTTTTAGTTGTACATCAATGCTTTTCTTGGAAAAGGTTACCACGCAGAAGTTAAACAAATGCTACCTAAACACTCAGACAAAGCTGACAAAGTCCAACATTCTGATTCAGCAAATACAGTCAAGACCATTAGCAAAATATCAATATTGCTATCTATGCCTTCAGTCTGATGAAAGTGCTGGAATTTTCCACTCAGGTCCTGGTAGTCTCTATCTCCCAAGACTGAGCCTAGCATCTCTTCAGGTCTCAGTATTTTGTAAGCAACACTTTCCTTACATTGTTAGTCACAAAAAGGTATTTTTACTAAAACTGTATTTTTTTTTATTTACACCACACTCTAGATTGATTTCAGCTTTATCATGTGAAATAAAGGTGATCCTGCTTGAGCAGGAAGGTTGTAATCTATGATCCCCAGAAGTCCCTTCAAGCCTCAACCATTCTGGGATTCCATAATGGTCGCTTATGTCATTATTCACATAGAATCTATCTTTTCCAGTAATTAATTGATGTGTTCTGGCAACATTGGCCTTATCTACAAATTAAGAAGCAATTTTCATCAGTCCTAAACAGAAAATCCACTCAAATCAGAACAAAAACTGCAGCTTCATGCAAAAGACACAAACCAAATCAGTTCAACGGCTTGGTTTTGGCCAAACTTCTCCAACAAAATGAGAATGTAGTATCAAAACATTTTTAGCCAAGGTTTTAAAAACATGCACCCTGCCTTCTTTCTGATACAAAGGACATCAACACAAGACAGTCCCCTGCTAACCCCAAACAATTCAGGTCCCAAATTTCCACATTTGAGTTTGCTCAGCTTCATGTAGATTGGTTAATCTCTGGAAGAGCCACCTGAGTTTGTAATGTAAATCTAGCCTGGGAGAGGTCTGGAAATCTCCAGTTCTGTACACGTGCCCCAGCTCTTCCAGGTAATATCAGCATATACAGAACAACAGAAGTTCTATCCTGCCTCTGTTTTTCACGGTAATATAATTGATACAGGTGTATTTGACTAACTGAACAAGGCTCAACTCCAAATCAGTTATCCAGATCATTGTAAGTTTGGAGTACTACCAGAGGTCACAACCCAAGTTTCACCACCACTCAGTCTGAAGGTTTTCAAGTGGTAGATTGAACATATCTGATTCTGTTAGAATAAGGATGTTACGCTGCACTTAATCATGAGAACCAGGTAACACAAAAGCAAACTTGAGGGAAGATATGACAGGATCTCATCTTTACCCTCACAGTGGATACAAGAACATGGAAAACAAGTCACATGTCATTAAAAGACGTCCTAAATCTAAAACTACTGCTAGATATATTATGTTCTATTTTTCCATGTCATGTCACCATCTTAACCGCCCTGCATAAGCATGTTTTCTGATGGCAACCTAAAATACTAAGATGTAGATAATACAATAACACCTGAAGTCTTTAATATCATCCCTCTCTTTTGCAAAAGAACACAAAGAGCAAGATTGAGATGCTTGTCTTTACAAGCGATGATACACATTGTCCATAGTAGCAAAATAGCAGCATTTCATGGCTGCTCCAGTGTCTCTCCAAGTGTTTGCTGTATGACAAACTGCCAACACAGTTATCCAAGGCTCAGAAACTGAGTCTTGCCCCTCACTCCCAGAATGCTTCAAAAGCAGGTATTGCCATTTCCATGAAAACAAAGCTTACTGCTATGATTTCTGAAAACTCACAGACCTTTATCCAGAGGAAGAGAAAAGCAATGGTGGATAGTGGAATACTGCTCTTGGACAACCTTTGAACTTCATGGCAAGAATAAAGTTAAAAAGCTGTAAGAAACACTGTCATTAATCTTATCAGCCAGATAAGAGTTGAGTTGAAGTAGTTAAAATCTGTAAGAGTTGGCAATTCTTTATCTGACTGATAAAGGCTTGTCTTACGTCTTTACTGCTATTATCAAATTGAAGGTGTTAAAGGAAAAAAAATAGCAGAAGCAAACATGAATTTATAACACTATCACTAATAAATTAGCACTTTCTCTTCCCAATCTTAGCTGATAAAGGAGGTCTGTCAAGCCATCTGCACTGATTTTTGTAGAGGACAATAATTTTTGATCCAAATCACGAGTCAGAGTGCAACCATAAAATTTATAGGGACGAAGATCTGGCTGCTATTCCTCAGATTCAAAATACAACTATGGGGAGAAAAAAAGCAAGAAGCTGGAGATATTAAGAATGGTGTACTGTGTGACTCTTGCAGCTTTAACAGGCACTTTTGCTCCTAACTTGTATCTAACCTGAATGTGTCTGAACTACCTAAGGAAATGGGGAAATCAGCACCAAATCCATTGTCTTGCCTGTTTTAAAAGAGAAAAACCCCCTTCTTTTGGAAGCTAAGCACAAATTGCTTTAAGTAGCAGAAAAGCACAGGTGGACAGTCCTAGCACTGTGTTACAGTGTCCCCTGCTAGAGAATTCCAAGTTTGATCATCATCTAAAAATTCTACGAAATATTTTGTGTCTTCAAGCTTACAAATACAGGTGACTCCCATCAGCCAAAGGGCTGGTGGAAATACTGCCACTCTATGTAAAATATGTTCTCCCAAAAAGCACAGTTACTGCAAAGTCTGTTCCTACTGTCGGAAGAGGTGAGACAAAAAGCCAGGTGATTTTAGGAACCACATAATGGCTTATTTCTTTCTTTCCTCTCTGGCCTCATTCCCTGGTGCCCTATGTCCTGCCACTTACCACCTTGAGTGACATGTACAAAGTTGTTTTTAAAAATAAGTGCAAAGGTGTAAAATGACTGGGTGGGGTCATAAGGAACGTGTTCTCCTAGTTTTATTGGACTGTGCTCATTATTCTCATTCCTCCTCCACTACTCCCGTTAAATCCACTAACAACTGGGTTTCTTAACCTGAGGCTTTTATGTAAAAAGTTCATAATTTAGAAATAACTTGTGAAACAAACAAAATTTTCCTTGTGTAGGTCCTAATATAAAAAATGCACTTCAGGAGTGAACCTTTGAGAAAAAAAAATAAAAACAAGACCTTAAATTTCTATGCAGCTTTCAGACAGGCAAAATTTCTACTCTACTCTTTAGAAAGGTGAGATGATTACATAAACTGTGTTTGGTTGTGTGATAAAAGCTTCTCTACACACCCATTGTGTTACTGAGACCAGCAGGATGGAGAACCTGGATAATACCCTGGTGGGCTACTGCCAGGGCCACTGCATGAGCCATCAGCCTATCAAAAACTCATCTCCACCAGTCCAGAGCAGCACACAGGGGTCACCTATGGGTGACCTGTTCCTGCCAGTTCTGGGTGTGGAAGCATCTGCCCATCTCTAAGAGTAAGAGCACACAGGGGCAGCAAAAAGGGTCCTGGGAAGTCCTGGAAGTCACACATGTGACAGTCTGTACCAGTAACTGGAGTGGGGCTATGGCCTTGAGGGCTCATGTCCAGCTCAGCTGGCGAGACTGGGACGAAGAAGCTACTGGGCAGACTGAGTGTGTGAGCCCAGGTGCTGGAGGGATCCACCTTGTAGGTGTGTGATGTACACATATTCTCACTATTGGACCTCCAGCCTGCTTAGCCAGAGAGCAGAGGGGATGAACCTGTCGGTGTTGCCTCTCTGATGTGCATGACTTGCCACGTAGAGATGTACATACTGTATGTATTTACAAGTTGTGTGTGTGTGCTTAAGCAAAACACATCCTTAGCCTTGGTACTGGCTGGATCTGGGGATATGGGGCAGCAGCAGCAGCCTCACTTTCCTCAGGCTGTTGAATTCAGTATGCCATATTTTCCTCTAATGAACCTATCTTAGCCACTGAAAAGAGCATAACAATATGTCGAGCAGAAAGATCCTTCTCTCAAAATGGTAACAAATTAGGTATATATATATTAAAAATAATAAGATTACATAACTGATAAGAGGTAATTTATATTTCACGTTCCTTGCAAAAAAATACTTTCGTCTACAAAGGTTTACTCCATCGACTAATGAATTCATTAGTGTCTTAACAGTATCTCTTCTCAACCAGCAATCTTATGTTTGTTTTCATCAACAGAATGTTTTAGGAACCTGTTATGATGATTGAGCTGTTTAATCAATTCCACATAAGACAAACACCTGGAGCACTTTGAGCAGCAGAACACTGGTCTCCTTCCCTCTGAGATACAGATAAGAGATGGCTTCTGTTCCCAGTGTAAACACACTGATGACCATGAGAACCCATGGCAATACGATCATTCTTATTTCTGCTTTTTGTGACTTCAGTGACCTTGGATCCTAGTCTGCCATCCTCCTTCCCTTTGCCAAAAGCAGTAGCTAGTGATAGTGGAATCAGGTAAGTTAATCAGAATAGCATCACGGTTGATGACCCCTTTGTTGTGCTTAAATCAACTGATAAGGACGCACTCCGCTTCAGAGACAGGTAATCATTAGTCAGCTTCATTTTCCAGGGAAAATCCACTGCCAAAAACTTTGCTGGGGCAGTTTTCATCATAAAGCTCCAGTTGATCAAATACACACAATAATAAAAAATAAATACAAATAAATCAAGGTCATGCATACACACCAAGCTAAGCCAGAACAATTTCTATACTTCATGTGCTGTCAGTGCACCAATGACTGCCAGCAGCTGGTTCATTTTTTCAGGCAAGTGGAACACAGAGACAGCAAACAAGTGTCTCTGCAGAAAGAAATCACTTCATTCTATGATACACTTCCTTCTGCAGAGAAACCACCAAAAGAATTCTCCCCTCTCTGCTTCATCAACTCTGTTTACACACATCACTAGCCTCTCAAGTGCTGCATCAAGTTAAAAATAAACAACAAAAAAACAGAAGGTTGTTATTTATAACCGAAATCATTTCAGTCATCATGTTTATAGTGCAAACCTCTCAAGTCACAGAGGAAACTGAAGTAAAGTAAAACAGTGTGGTCAGAGGAAGAAATGACTGGGGTGCAGAGAGGGAAGAAGAGAGGGTTTAGAATGGGATTATAAATTTTTATTCCACTTTCAGTGCTGGAAGAAAACATGGCATAAAGTAACTACATTACTTAAGTAACATGAGGTTTTGAAAAGTCTCCAAGGATCCTCTATAAGGCTCTCTAACACTTTCTGAAAGGATCTGTTCCTCTGCAAAACAGCCTACAGCCACTGCCATGCCTGAAGAAATTCCTGAAGAACTGATGCTTCTGAAAGGCAACACAGAACTTCAGGGAGCAGCCACTCCTTGGTAAAGTAGTAGTGCTAACTATTTACCAAAGCTGCAACTCTTGTCCTGATAGTTCTGAAACCTTCCCTATCCATATTAGGATCTGCAAACATTTCAGTCTTGGAAGCTACTTTATAACACACATTTTTTTTGTGTTTATCTTTTCTGTATTAGGTATCAAAGCAAATCCTACATGAGCAGTAAGCAGAACATGACTTAAGATAGATCCTTTCCCCATTTATGGAACTGTTGCTTGGTTAAGATGTTATCTAAACAATAGCATTCTCCTGTCTCCTGTGTACTTGAGTGTTGCTTCATGATCTGAAGGTGAGTGCCAGACAGTGGGAATAACCTTCCTCAACATTTTGATCCCAAGGTTACACCTAAAGGCCATGTGTGCACAGCAGACATAGGCCAACACTGTTTTTGCTTGAAATATTTTAAAATACACTGTAAGCAAAGAGCCTGTAGAGAAGTTTCTCAAATAAGTATTTCACAGCAAACCCCTGCTTTATTTGCAGCTCACCTTATGGCTTCATATTTCTTCTGTAGCTGATGACATTTTAATGTGAGACAGCCCCATGTCTGTTCTTAACTGCACAAACAAAAAGACCAACCCTCATAGAGCTGAAAACTTCTCCAAATGACTTCAAGTGTGTTTGGCAGAATAAATCTGCATGCATGGATTCCTGCAACAGCTACACTACAACAGAGCGTCTTGATGAAGGAACTGCAAGAGCAAGAAGGGTATCTGGGGCTGAGGATCATCAAATGAAATAAAGAAAGGTTCAGTGAGTAATTTTCTGATGATTTCTTCTTGCAAGAACCTTTCCTTCTTTCTCAGGAACACACATGCAAAAGAAACAAATGTCACCAGAACGCAGGGAAAAAATACAATCAGACTCACTACAACTGTAGTTAGACAGACTCAGGTCATCTGTTCAGCTATACGGACATAAATGAAGCATCAAAAAAAAAAATCATATATTTGATTTTAAACACGAAACTGGCAAAGAAATAGAACTAGAATAATATAATAAAGAACTGAAAACAAGCAAACAAGAAGCACAGTGCAAAATTCCAAAAAGAAAAATGCAATGAACCAGAGACAGTAGATAAAGAAACAGTAAACCTGAAATAAATTGTGAGGGCTTAGAAAACAATGTTGTGTCAAAGCTGTGAAGCTGTGGCAGGATCCTGGTAAAGGAGGAGATGCAGGGTTAGATGCTGACCATGCTGAAATGGTAAATGAACACAGGTATAGCATTCTCCGGGAAAGGACTTGAACCATGTTATGCTGTAAAGTTATGGCAGCAGAAGCAAAACTTCTGTATTTAGAGAAGACATTACAGTTGCCTGTATCTATGAAAGATCTGTAGTTTTGTTCCTGATGTGACTCTTCAGATTTGCCTGAGCTTAGCAGAGCTCTGTGAGAACAGGAACAGGCAGCTCCCCATGGGCACCTCTGAGTAGCAATCCAAGTTTTCTCCTGCATGGGGTATGGATTTTTAAATTCTGCTCCATGAAAACCCGGTAGAAATTTTGTAATAAAAAATCAGTTCAATCCTTAATTGAGCTTAATTGATCTGTCCCTACTAGACTGAACTCCAACAAGGATGTTTCAAACAACAGACACAAGCAATCTTTGATTCGGATTGGAAAATTCTGTCTGTGCCTTAGAATCACAGAATGTTGGAAGGGACCCTCAAGACCACCTACTTCCAACCCCCCTTCCACTAGACCAGGTTGCTCAAAGACCCACCCAACATGGGATGAGGGGTTAGTTATGAGAGGTTTTCTGAAAAGTTCTCCAATCTCAGCCCTGCCTCAGAAACTAATTTCCATACAATAAATGAAAAGGAGCAATTTGATCTTTGCTCTAGCCCAGTCTATGTGTCAGAATCTCAGGCTTTCAATTAATAGATTAAAATCTATTGGTTAGCTAACCCACACCCTCCCCAATAACCACAACAACACAAGAACACAAACAGAACTGGATATATGAAATGGTAGCAACAGTCAAAGCAGAGCAGTATTTGAACCACTGCCTCAGCAAAACCAGTAAGCTTTCAGTGAAGGCTTGAGAAAAAAAGATTTTACCCAGGCAATAAAAATACAAATTAATTGTCAAAAATCTCCCAGGAAGGCAATCACACTATTGTTTGTCACATGGAAGGTCTTCCCAGCTTGCTACTGCACAAAATAAAATAAAATAAAATAAACAGTTATCACAAAATACAACCTAGCAGGACAACACTCTGCTGGCTAACAGATCTAGGGGAAGAAACATCTGAATAAGGATGGTGTTTAATTCAATTGAGTTAACTGGGAAATCAGTAGGCTAATTAGAACTCAGGAGTTTTACCTTCAGCATGGTTTTCTTGTGCTAAAAGTTACAGGTTATGAAAAAATCAGATAGGAAAAAAAAAACAGAAAAGAAAGCTTTAGAAAACCAGATCTTGCAGAAAAAATACATCAGCAATAAAACAGAAGAAAAAATAGCATTCAGCAGTTCATCAGGCAGACACCAAGAGAGGCAGAGGACCTCAAAGGACTCTGTGCTTTTCCAGGCAACTCCGTGGCTGCACAAAAGTCTTGGTTACATTTACAGAGGCTACAGCTAAAGTCCAAATAAATAGTAGTTTAAGACAATACTGGTCTGTCTATACTGTAACAATAGTCAAAGCAGATAAACATATGTTCAGTTCTTCTTTCTCAAATTATTAGCAGAAGAGCAACAGTGTTACAGCCATGCCCTAGATCTGTGCCTGTTTTCCATTATTTTAGCATCACACTAAATAATAACCAACTTTCCATGTGGTTTTGGAATAATTAAGTTCTAAAAACATAGAATTTTGGGGGACAGACTACTATACCCATGAAGAACTGGGTGCTAAAGATATGGTCTGAACCACAGTAATGAAATTCCAAACAAGAGGCAAGATGCAATGGCTGTTCAGTGCTTCAAGTTGTAAGATCTGATGGCTGAATCCAACAGAGCATTTTAGCATTATTTAGCATTTTAGAAAACAGGGCTCAGTTTGTGCCAGGAAATGTCACCATTTCCTAGGCCTTTCACCTGGATCATGCTCAATCATCTTCACTTTTTAAAATTATGCCAGCCTTTAAGCAAACTTATCCTGCACACAGAGTTTGTACAGTACAAGCAAAAAAAGCACATCAGCTCCAGACACATTATTTAGACAGAGGAAATGTGATCAGAAGCCAAGCATGCATGCAGCAGCAGGCTTGTTTCTTATTGGACTTAGAGCTTTCCCTCACTGAAATCTGATTCTGAATATAACACAATATTGCCCCAACTCCCCCCAAAAAGATACCTTTAAATGCAATGAAAAATGAGACTGATGAGTTAAATACCCTCAAGCCCATAGAAGAGGGAAATGCTATTGCAAATTAATACGCTTTATCAGCTACCAACAGCAGCTCTGCATGTGTGAAACTCCATTCCCTCCCTTTACCTTTTCCACGCCACATTTCAGAGATGTTTCACAATACACTGCAAGACTATTAACAAAACACTTCAGTTCGGAATACTGCTAAATGCAGAACTGAAACATCTATCGTGTCTTAGGAAGGCTTAGCACTGTCAGAAACCACGTGTTTCAAAGTGTGATTACTGTCTCCTGAGGAAGGCAAGAGGTGATCCCCGCAGAGTTAATTCACTGCAAGCCACCTGCACGGGCTTGCTTCTGAAACAGTACAGCTAATTACCTTAGTTCTATTTCTACAGAAATTCCCACAGTATTGCTACAGTGGCAGTGAAGCAGCATCCTACTAAATTCTGTAATATAAATCAAAACACCTGTTAACCCAAAATACCCGTTACTGCACATTTAGTAAAAGACATTTTTAAGTCTGTTTGCAGATTTTAGTTTTCCTTTGTGAAAACTTCAGCCAAAATATTCCAGTGCCCAGACCCTTGTAGTCAGTCATCCACATCAAAACCAATGCCGTACAACTGTATTACTGTGATAGATATGAAGAATTATGAATGTATATTCTGCTGATTCATCAGCATAAATAATGTCAGCAATCTAATGTTTTTTCTTTTCCTTACTACTGGACTATCCCTAAATGCCTGCTGCAACAGCCACTTGGGTCCTCCGAAATTTTGAAGCATCTCGAACAAAGCTTTCAACCATATTTCAATGTTCAGACAATTAAAAGTTTTGCAATAGCAGCATAGGCACGAGCACGCCAAATTTAAGCCTACTTACTCTTCTGGCTGGCTTTTCCTAGTTGCTTTCACTGATCCCTTGCAAGAAGTTCAAAATGTTCCCACAGTTTGTCAAGCTGAAAAACACTGACACAGGGAAAGGCAAAATCTTCTTCTTTGCCTGAAAACTGGAAGGACGTGGGGCGGGGGGGATAGTTTAATCGAGGTTTTGGAAAGGTTTTGAAGGTCTTTGGGTTGAAGCTAGTAATGAACTGCAAAGCAGGTAGTTTCTGTCTTTACAAGACTTCTTGGGAGAGTCGCTTCGACTCAAACTGACAGCCCGCAGCTTACAGTCAGAGGGGTGCAGCCACAAGACGAGGAAATGACTGATCTCTCATCCTCCCTCGGGTTTCCCCTTGGGTGCTGCGCGTGTTTTACAGCACCGAGCAGAGCGGGCGCCGCCGCTGCCCGGGAGCCCCTGGGCGGTGAGGGAGGCGCGGAGCGGCGCTGCCCCGGCACGGCGCTGCCTTCGAGCCGCTCCTGCCGCACGCGGGGCTCCGGCCGCTGTACCGGGGCCGCCGTGGGGCGAGGGGGCGANNCCCGGTCGGAGAGAGCCCCGAAGCCGAGGAATCGTGGAGTCAGCGAGGTTGGCAGAGCCTTTCAACATCACCAAGTCCAACCGGCAACCCAGCACTGCCCTGTAACCCCGAAACCACATCACCCAGCGCCAGATCCTGACGCCTCTTGAACACCTCCAGGGATGGTGGCTCCACCTCCCTGGGCAGCATATTCTGGTGTCTGACCAGCCGAACTGAAAATTTTTTTCAAATATCCATCTGGGTATAGTTTTTTTAATTTCTTTACGAGGCTCAAAGAATACATAGGTATCAATTTCATTGTGGATATGAAAGAATTAGTAGCGAAATACCTTCACAGATCTCATCTTTCAGTCCTTGGTTTATAATGTTTTCCATCATAATAGTAGCTCTCTCTTACCCAAGACAAAAATGTTTTCCCACCTCCCAGATTCGGGTTTGTTCACAGAATTTGTAGAAGTTCTTTTCCAACTTTGAAATTCTTACGCAGTAAGACCATGAAAAAATTTGTGAAACTGGTGTCTACAGGACTGTGTTATTTGAAAACCTTAATAGGAGTCCTTGACATGGTAGGCCTTGTTAGAATTTAAGAGTAACTTAAATAAAATTTAAACGAATTCAAGGTGAAATACAGCACTTTAAATTTCAGTATTGTCAAATTGAGAAATTTCAAGGTCAAAACATTTCTATAGTTTCCCTTAGAGGAAACATTCAAAACAGGCTGTAACAAAAAGGCATTTTGTTGAAAAATTTCAGTGTGATAGATAATACCACATACATCAGACTTCATGTGGAATGATGTTGGATGCCACTGTTACACAGCTGGGTAAGTGGAGATACTTTGGGAAGCACATCTCTGTTGATTCGTAGTTATTTATCCAAAAAGCTTTTTTTTGTCTGAACTTGGAAATTGGTAGCCTGTGCTAGAATGCAGGTGTAATTAACTTTTGAAGGTGTGGCCTGGTAGTGAAATTCTGAAATGCTTTATTGCCAGCGAAACATACATTGCAGTAACATACCACAGAAAGACCTGTGTATACATCCTCCACAAAGAGAAAGGAGAAGAGAAAGCCTGAAACCAACACAGATTAGCAGATTTCCTGCTAGAGAAGTCCACCCAGCTATAAAGCATTTTGAATGTCCCAGTAATCTTGAGGATTATGTTACACTAACTGTGTCAATGGTTGCATTTAAGTACAAGCTGGTTTTAATTTCTTGTGTGTGTTTTAGCGTGACGCAGTCGAAGGTTAATAATTCTTTTATTGCTTTCTTTTAGTGTTGTCTAAAATGGTAAAAGATGCTGTGGTTCTTCAGCTCTGGGAGAAGGACAGGGATTAATACAGTGCTAAACTCAGTAGCAAGAAGATGAAAAGAGGATTTTTGGTCAAAACAAGAATAGGGAGGGAAAGTTAATACAGAATAAACAATATAGACAATTGAGGAGAGTAAAAACACTCCTGTGGGGGATAATTGTGGAATATTAGTTAAGGGTGCACACATGCCACTGGAGCTGTGTGGTGGCAGAGGGCTCAGTGTGAGCTTTGGGGTCTCGGCCAGCTCTCAGCGGGTGGAACAGTGGGAGCCACTGCTCTCCAGCAGTGCAAGGAAAGCTGTGAGGTGCTGTCAAAGGCCAGATTCAGCACTCACAGCTGCCTGGAGCTCCAGCTGTTGGGCTGGTTGTTTCTCAACTTCCTCTGGCAGCTGCTGATGGTGAGTATGGGCAGGGGAGGTAGCTGAGGGGCTGGGAGTGTAGAGTTCTGACCCTTCCCACTGGGCCTTTGGCATACAGTTCCCACATGGAACATCCCAAATGGATCAGATGGGCTCCATCGACTGGCTCACTCCCCACCACACCATAACTGCACTCATGGATCTTCTAAAAATGAGACAACTTTCTAAGGCAGAAAAACCCCTGCGTATATTCGGAGTCTTACACAGGTCCTAGGGCAGGTCAAACCGGCTGAATTAGTAAAGCTGAAGTGGACATTTTCATAGGAAGTGAAACACATTTGATGTACAGGAGTTTTCCCGCTGATTTCAGTGGCAGTAGGCTTGGTTCTCAAAATGCTGCTGGTAATTAGTTGCTATCCACATCCTATACAGATACATAACTCATGTCAAGCTTTGTTATTGTCCATTAATAACACAGTTATTCTAGCAGAGGCCCAAACATTGGGACATTTTCCTTTTTTTGCACTGAAGTTCCTTGAAAATGGCTGAACTCAAATAATTTAAAATCTCCCCTGAGAAGGGTGTGGTTTTAAATCAGCTAAGCTAGGTGTCCAGTTGTGAGTATATACCAGTTGAATGGCTTTGTATGTGCTGTTTCTAGCCCACCTGGAGCTACAGCATATCAGCAGAGGGCTGGCATGTATATGCACAGTCAGTGTGCAGGGAAAGAGAGACCTGAGGGGATCCCCAAGCTTCCTGGTATCAGCAATGTCATCCTAATGCAGCAGTAGCCCTGAAACCTGTGACTACACAGTACCTCCCAGAGTTTTGCCTTTGGCTCAGACGGAGTCAGGGAAACAGCTGAGCCTTCTGACGTGGCTTCTTTGCCACTACTTTGCGCAGATCTCCCCTGAGTAGCAGAGCTCAAAAGCACAACCACATTATCTTCTTCTTTAAAAGAAGCTTAAGAAATCTGTTTCAGTCCATAAACCCAGCGTTTGTCATCATACTCCAGTTCGGTATTCTTCCATTCCTGGAACAGCATTTTTACTTGGCCCCACCTTGCTCCGTGCCAGCTAAAACTCTCCATCAGGCTCTGTAGTAATGAGCCACACAGGGCCTAAGTCTTTAGGCTTACTGCCAGCTCAGTCCCTTCAGCTGAACCAGGAATAACATGGGGAAGAAAAAGCAAAAGTCAGAAAACAGCAGCAGCAGAGGAGAACACTGCACAATTCATCCACATGTCACCTGTACAATGCTTGCATCCTCATATCCCATGGTCTTCTCTTCCAGCAACAGATCCACCACCTGTGGATGGTGGGTGCTCTGTCTGCTTCTTCACAGAAGCACCGCAAGTGCTTGCATGGCCTCACTGCTCTGGATTGCTAGCAGCCCTAAAGAGCTCTTTAGGGCCATGCTTAAAATAGATAGGCAAGCCCCTTTTGCTGGCCTTGCTTCATTCTGAGGCTCCCTTGCCAGCTCAGGCTGAAGGTAGCCCCACTTTACAGCTGGCTTGTTCCTGTTCCTCCAGTGTTGAGTCATTAGTTAAACCTCCCTACAAAGTGGATCTGAGTGGGGTTTATCTGAGTGGGGCCTCACACTGGCTTCCTGCTTTGATAATAACCAACCCCATTGACTACTAATGTATAAATGATGATGTGATAATGTGGCAGCATTTCCACCCAGTAACATTTGCCCTGAAGGGTTACCAAGTAAATAAAACATAGAACCGTGTTTATGGATGTTGTCATGTCTCTTTCCAAATGTTTTCCTTTCTAGACTAAACAACTCTCTCTGCTTGGAAGCTCATGGGTTCAAGGATCTTGTTTCTGCTGCAGTACTTTGCAATCTCTCCAACTTGTTTACATCTGTATTTAAGTGAAGGGCTCAACAGCTGACAACTGCTGTCTACTTTACCAGTACTGGCAGCCATATTTATATTTACTGTGTTTTATCATAAATACTTCCACTGATGCAATGCAAAATGGCATTTTAAAAAACTGCTTTATGCTGTTGATTCTACTCCTATAGTTTTGTTGTCTAGTCTGGTATTTACCCAGTTTGTGTGCTGGTACCTTTGACAATGTCTTGTTCTTGAGTGTATTTGCTGTGTTAATTACTACGCTTTTCTGGGTAGATCCTTGTCCTAGGTTGCAATGTAAGATGTGCCCAAAAGTGTGTATTCTATTACCATCTTCAGGGGCTGTTGAAACCAGGTGGGGCAGTGTTATCTTTGCCTCCTCCCCCCAGGCTATCTCCTGGTAGTGGCCCATCAAGGCTGTGCTGCCTGACTCAGAGATAACTCCCTCCAGCAGCTATCTCTGTTTAATGGGCAATCAAGGACCTACCACATGACTCACAGAATAGCACCAGCCCCTTGTGATATGCTCCGCCGAGGGGGGAGGAGCCAAGCATTCCCACTTGGATATAACCTGGGGTTTGGAGCAGCACGAGGGCCCCTTACCCATTGGACTTCCAGAGGACAAGAGTTACTAGGCCTTTCTGTGGGATCACTGCTTTCAACAAGACCACTTCATCTGGACTGCTACCACCACCCCCATTAACAGGGTGTCAGGTTGTATTCTGATTCTGTCAGTAGTTTCTTTTGTATTATTGCATTTATTTTTTCTCTTTCTATTAAATTGTATTTCTGACTTTGAGCCTCTCACTGGTTTTGTTTTCAGACCAGTACAATCCTGCAAAGCCAGCTTTGGTCCTTCAAAAATATTGGTGTTCTGCACTTTTCCTCCCATTAAGACAATGTTATCATCTTTGGATGAAGCAAGCTTGAGAGAAAAACATTTAGGCAGAATTATGAGAACTTCAGGTTTTGTTTATTTCAGGAACTCCAGCGGGTCAGAGTTTCATTTTCCTGTATTTTTGTTTCATTTCTTATATGTTCTCCTTACTCTACAGGAACATGGGTTAGTGAGCTGATAGAAGAAATGAGGAAGACTATAAGGCGTACTAAAAGTCGGTTTTCATAGTTATGTCTGCCAAAGTTTTACACCAGTAGATAAGCTTATTAGTACGTTTTATAGCATTTTTATTGCCATTGGTTATCTGTTGTGCCACCCTTGCTATTTTAACAACTGTTTAATGTCAGATGACTCATTGTTTTCAGCTATATGGGAGGAAAAATTAAAAAAACCCGACGTTTACTGAGTATGTCATATATGTATGCTATGTGGGATGTTCTAGGAATGGAAGAAGTCTAAGGAAGAACTTCCTGGAATCTGGAAAGGGCAGATGATAATACCACTTGGGAATCTTCCAGTGAGGAAGAGAAAAGCTGTTGCAGGGTTTGGGGTGAGTTTGGGTAAAATGCTTTGTGGTATTCCACTGTAGTTGTGATTGCATACATCATTCAAAGGAAATAAACACAACTGTGAAAAGCAGCTTCTCTGATTATGCTGATCTCTTGCCTGAAAAGTCAGGCAGAGTGCCTCATTATATCTAAAGTCTTTAAAATACATTAATTCCCTGGAAGCACATTAGCTGCACATGCATTTTAGATTGAACTATCACCCTTCTATTGACACATTAAAACAAATAAAATTATCTTTAAAAATAGAAATGTTTAGATCTTGCAGTTCTGTTTGTTCAATGGGCAAAACTCTTACTACAATATTTTAAAATGGCTTGCCCAAACATTAAGTTGTTATATTCTGTAATACCCTCATGTTTTGTCTTCTTGCTATTTCTCTGAATAGAACCTTTATCTGATTTCAGGGATTGAAAGTACACAAAGTATGCTGGTTCTCCAGAATAGTACCGTGAGTTTGCAGGAGGATGGACTGTTGCAGCAAGTTTCCAGGTCATCCAAAGGTCTGTCACATAATTTTGACCAAGCCAAGGTGTTGACTAGTTGGTCACTGAATGACCTCATTTTTTTTTTTTCTGCACTGCTCAGGTACCTGAGATCAAAAACCTCCTATAAATTAAACACATGTTCAGCTGAACATGGATCTGTAGCAAACACTATTATGGTTCAGACAGGTATAGTGCCAGAAGCAGATGTGCATGGTGTAAGTGCACAGCAGGTATATATGATACTTCTCTCTGATGAGGAGAAGCTTTGGTAACTGGCATTGTTTAGCCTGAAGAAAAGGAAGCTCAAGGAGGACCTTACTGCTCTCTACAACTGCTTGAAAGAAGGCTGTGGTGAGGTGGGCATCAGTCTCTTCTCCCAAGTGGCAAAGTATAGGACAAGAGGAAATGGCCTCAGGTTGCACCACGTGAAGTTAAGATTGGATATAATGAAAAATTTCTTCACTGAAAGGGTTGTCAAGCATGGCACAGGCTGCCCAGAGAAGTGGTTGAGTCACCATTCCCCATCTGGAGGTATTT
This sequence comes from Mystacornis crossleyi, assembly GCA_013400655.1. Classification (NCBI taxonomy): domain Eukaryota; kingdom Metazoa; phylum Chordata; class Aves; order Passeriformes; family Timaliidae; genus Mystacornis; species Mystacornis crossleyi. The sequence goes on from VYZQ01024064.1 coordinate 133,580, forward strand.
AAAGTGTGTATAGATGTGGTGCTTAGGGGCATGGTTTAGTGGTGGACTTGGCAGTGCTGGGTTAATGGTTGGACTTCATGGTAAAGGTCTCTTCCAACATTAACAGTTCTATGATTCTAAGAATTACCAGCTTTGTCTGTTTGGAACCTGCTTCCTTATGTGCCACACTCCTGTTCTCGGAGCTTGGAAACAGTGGTTTGTACTTTGCGTTTTGGTTTGCAGAAAAAGCGAGAGTGTGTATTGGTCCACAGTCCTGTTTCATTCATTGCACCAGGACCTGTTCCAAGGACCATGTTATGGCCATAGGTGGGCCTGGGGAGATCTCTTGGTTTGTGTTACTTGCAAAGTGCTGTTAAGTGTGATGTGCTAAATATTAAAAAATAATATTGACATTTGCTTTAGAATCTGGGTATTTAGTAGGAGAATTCGGTTTATGATTTCATGTAAAGCCCACATGGCTTGAAAAGTCTACCATCAGAATTCTTTGTTGACATTATCTTTATTGAAGCATGGATCTTTAGCTTGGTTCACCATAAAGTGAAGCATTTTATTTATGATAATAGACAGTTTAGGGCTATAGGGGCATTATAACGTTGCTGGTGTAGATACAACTTTATCAGAAGATACAAACATGACCCGCAATAGAAACAAACACCAAAGAGAACACAATGAAACGTTCACTGTTTACAAATCACTTCATTACTACAGACACCAAATGGCAGTTACTGTAAGTAAATCAGTTTCAGAGAACTGATCACATTTAGACAGGGAATTGGGAATTTCTGTTTGGGGCTTAATCCACAAATCCTTAGTAGAAAAAAGTTTAATGTCAAGCGTTCTTTTTTTTTAATCCACAAAACAGTGCTAACCAACAGACATATCAAAGAATAAGACCAAAGGGTATCAATGCCTTTAAAACTACTTTTGCAATTATCTTCTGGTTTAGGTACTTTGATCTTCTTTTTAATAAATTTTTTAAAAAGGTAAATAGCCCAAGAATCAGCAGCAAAAATATTACAACAACAAAACAAGTAAATACAGTGCCAATGTGTCATGTTGTAGAAGAGAACACAAAGAGGACAAACAATGATAACTTAATCATATAAAATGACACAGAGCTGAAATACAGTGCACTTAAATACCTATGTGACAAAGAATGTTAAATTCTGTACTTAGTATGTAGGTTTCTATAAACGTAAAATCTGAAAAGTCTTTGTGCTTAAACTTTTTTTCCTGTTAAACAAAATTAGTTGCTTACTTCCAATACTGCCACTGTAACTGATATTACAACAGATCACAATTTTCACAGACACATCAACATTAAAACATTTACCTATGAGAAAATAAGTCACTTCTCATTAGTTCACAGTGCGAAAAAGTGGTGTACACTCTGTCTTGAGAAAGGCTTTCAGTTGTTCATCAAGCCAGTTGCAAAAATGTCCTGATACCAGATGCAGTGCTAGATTTAAAGAATGGAAAGCAACACATCACATGTTGGGAGGAAAAAAAATAAATTTCTCATTTCTTCATGGATATCGTCTAAGTGACCTTCGTCTTCTGTTGTAGAAATGCCTGAGCCCATGTTGCCGTGAAAAATTCATCATGTAATTTTGTTTGCGAGTGCTGTTGAAATCAAAGGGTGGAAGAAGGAAAGAGTGTCAGTTTCTTTTATACATAGTGTAAATTCTTTCTGAGCAGTGAGCTAGTGGGAGTGATTCTTCTTTGTCCTTGCATGACTTTTCCAGTCTCTGCAAACTGGTGTGAAGCATACCCTTTGTTTAACTGCAATGTACAAGGCAATTGAGAATCTGTCCCACTTGGCTTTCATTTTCAATTCATTATCTTCGGGAAAGGTTAAGAGCTTTCAGCTAATGAAAACTGGTGCTGCCTAGGGCCAGATTCACTAAAACTGTATGCACACTCCACAGCATTTCTCTGCAGGGGTTTTGTACTCCAGTTATCCTCTCTTTGATCATTAACTGCTCTATCTCGAGAACAGAAGAAAAGCTTTACTCCACTTCATTATCTTCTACTTTTACCATATAGGAAGTGGAGTACAACACTTTTGTTCAGATTAATGTTTCCCTCCCCTATGCACCCTCTTCGAAAAGGAAAGGAAGATCTGGGAAATAAGCATCATCATGTCTGGGAGGAGACCAAGCAAGAGACCCCATCTGCAGCTGAATTTAAGCAGGCACCCTTGTTTGGAAGACCTACCTGGAGGACAGGGCCCATCCCACCTAATGCAAATTTCTACTTCTCCCACTGAGGGAAGAAGGAACCATGAGAGGGCAGATTTGTGAAGACCTGCAGTCAACAAATCTCCCATTTGTGGGTTCAAGGAATGTTTCCACTTGTGAGTTTTGTCTGTGAGTAAGAAGTGAATACTCATAATGCAGTAAGTCATACTTTCCTCTCTAGTGCAGAAGTTTATTTTTAGTGAATGTGGCCCTTAGGAAAAAGGACTAATTGTATGCTTTGCAAAATAACTATGATTCTCCACAGGCAAAAATAGGTTTTTCTGTAGTATGCTAATTTAACCTGAAACAATCTGTCGCATAAAATTAAAACCCTTTTCTACAGCTGATCTTGAACACAATTGACTAAACTGATTAATAATTGTCATGTCAAAATCTAGACTGTAAACCTCTAAGCAAATCCAAGTCACTTCCTGACTAGTTTTCCAAGGCTTTGCAATTTTTAATTTTCGGGGTTTTTTTTTTGCCACTGGAATGTACAAACAAGGATGAAATAAAGACCAGCTCCTGGGGACAATGAGAGAAAACAGACATACACTTGGCACCACTTTTGGTACTGTCACAGTAAGGTAGAGCTCTAGAGCATCCAGCAATTGAGAGAGGGGTTAATGTTGACGTATTCAAGTGAAGAGGGAAGTCTGTACTGATTTGTAAGAGTTTTGTGTGAGAGATGGGTAGTGGTGAGTTTATGTAACTTTAATGCCATTTGGTAGCTCAAGTGCAAAGCAGTACTGCACATCAGTCTTCATTCTGGTCCTTAAGTCATCAGGGTGGAATGTCACCCTTGCTCCAATGCCAGGTGTCTCACTGATGAAGGCAGGAGGGAATTACAACCCCAAACCTGCTCCTGACAGTGGCTGCCATTGAAGCTTGAAGAAGTTCTTAATTTTGCCTTCCCTTTAATTCCCATTGTCTGGGAAGTGGGTGGTTCCTCAGACACAGGGCCTTCAAGGCCACATCCCACCTCCCAGGAGAGCATCCTAACCGTGAGCTGAGGATAGAGCGCCTATCTGCTGGGAGAAGGCTGCTCTGCAGCCAAAATACAGTAGATGGGCCCGGGAGAAAGCACAAGCCCAACTCTGAGCAGCTTTGCTCTGGGTACACGGGACCAAACAGAGCCTGCCAAAGTGTTTGGCTGAAAAAAAATTCCATTTCTGGACCTGGTTAGATTTACAAGTGAGCTTGGCTGTGAGAGCCTCAGCTTGGGCAAGACTTGGACAGATAGGGCACATGCTGAGCTGCAGTCCTTGGCCCAGGAGCCTTTGCCCCATCTCCATCCTGCCTTTGGTCTGCTTATGTTCAGCAACAGCTCAGCAGAGAAGTTCAGGACTCGTTTTGGACACTGCTGTGTGCACCTGGCCTCTATTTCACTTCAAGTGACCAACCATTTTGTATCTGGCCTTAAAGGGATGGTGAAGATGTTTAAAAGAACAAACAAACAAACAAAAAGAAGGAAAAGAAAGAATTAAAAAAAGGAACAAAGAAACTCTTACCTAGTAATGCAGAAGAAATTTACTTATTTTATGCATATAATTTTGTTCCATTGGAAGATGATCAAGGTGTTAGAAAGAAGTATATTTTTTTGTCTTACACTGAACACCTTACCAGTGCAATGTGTGAAAAATAAGAGAAATCTAAATTCTCAGGAAGTAAATGCTTTTTTTTTCCTTGCAGTAATGTAGTTCAGACCTGTCCTCACTGACATGAGACAGACTTTCCAACTACTGGCTGGATGCCACAGAAAAACTTGATGCCTGCCATAGAAATGCTATGATTTTCACTCTTTCCATGGGTAAAATGTAGACCCTATGCATTATAGTATTGTATCATATTGCACCACAAAATCAGAGTAGGTCTATATTTATTTTTTTGAATTAATTTTATATATTGGTAGGAGGCAAGCACTGTATAAGAGAGATCAATATTGCTTTATAAAATCACAAGAATTATATAATATAGTCTGCAAGAGTACTTACACATTCCTTGCATTTGGTGGATGCAAAAATGCTTTCAATACTATTAGTAGTAATTTTAATTTTTATTTTCACAGATTGATTAAAGGCTTTACCAGACTTTTGCTGTTGTTTTCTTGTTCAGAACACCCAAAATATGCTGGGCAGTATCAAGCTATACTAGGAATAGACGCCCTTCCATGATGGTGTGGTGGAAACTTTTGTTTCAAAATCAGTGGCAACTTGAAGACTGCTTTGCGAGTGTGTAGTGGACTGGTCAGCACCTGCTGAGCCTTCTGTCTTTTCTGTGCATTTATTGAACCATCAGTCAATCAGAAAAGTTCCGATCCAAAGTAGTTATCTGTGTATTACTGATGGAGCACAGAGCAAAAAAGCAATTAACAGGAGTGACTACTGTATAATCTGCTTGACAGTTTTGAGTGCACTACTAAAAAGTAAACAGAAGATAATACTGCTTGAATGTAGGAAACCCTAAAAAACTTTCCAATGAAGTACCTGGAGTTGTGCTAGTTGGATGAAAGCAATATATAGCCAATACAGAAGACCAAAGACAAAACTATCTAGGGCATGTTCAAAAAATACCTACAATAAAGCAATTTATGAGAAGGAGTCTCTCTGGATCTTTAGTGTTTAGTAGAGCATTATGTTTATTGCATGTTTCCTAAAGCACAATTTGAACTACAAGGCTGCAATTTAAAGATTATGAAAATGGAACATAGCCAAATGGAATGAAAAATATGCAGTATATAACCCCAGTATATACTAATGTCATTCATTATTTCTGTGTTTTTAATTGACAGGGCACAAAGCAGGAACAAAATAGAAACAAAAATATTTAGATAACAAAATTAAACATGAAAAAAGCCGTAGAACACAGCAAAGGTATGTCCCTCAAGACTAAGCTTGGAGTTAATTTTGGTGCTGAATTACAAATGCTTTGTTAGGCAGGTACTGTAATGAAAAAAGTCATGTGTTCTGACTGAAGTTCTGAGGGCTCATATCAATGACAAATATTCTTTGGCTTTGGTGGAGTCAACACCTGAACCCAGAGCTCAGTAACTGTACTGGTTAGTGGTATCTATTAACTGCAACAGCACAAAGCAGCTGGGTTATATGAAATGAAAGAACTACCTGGGAATACTTGTTCTGTGTTTAAGGGGCAGGTGTGGCTATGCCACCATGCAGATTGACTGACATACACTGCCTGGCTGTGGCTGCATCTCTGTGGTCATTTATTACAGAAAAAAGTGGGACTTTCCCCTTGGCTGCCCATATAATGCTCTGGGTGCCCTCCACTGGCAGGTCTCATTGTACCCTATCAGAAGCAGAAGAAGGAGAAGTCCTTCGCCCCACAGCCTTGGTGAAAGCCCCACTGCAGTATGGCACAATCTGCTGAACAATTTCTGCTAAGTTTGATTTCCCCCAGTGCTCACTGAGGAAGCGCTGCAGGATCAGGAGCTATGTGTCACATCTCAGTGTATAAATGATTTTTCACCAACACATCATTGGCAAAACTTTGTGAAAGAGCCATAGCTAACAGAAACATACATTTAATACTGATTCAGGGAAAGTACTTACCTTATTCTAGTGTAAAACCAATGACAGCAAACAATGAAATACAACACAAGTTAGAAAATGCCTTTCAATGCATGCAGCACTGTGATTAGTCATAAAACCCTGATGAGGTTTAGAGGCAATATAGGACTTTTCGTCTCTTTTGAAAATAAAAATTGAACAAATTATTTCCTCAGATTTCAAATCAATGTTTAGATTTTTACTTTCTATAAAATTCAGCATGCACTTTTTAGAAACATGATAGAAATGTCATAGAAGCACAAACCGCATCATATTAAATTTGGCATAAATGTTGTGGATATTCAGATAGTCACCTAATGTTTGAACTACTTATGTTCTTTATTATAAATATGTTGATACTTAATTTAAATGCATTTTTCAAATAATTGCTTTTTACTAAAAAATATGAAGCAGATGAAAATGCTTTTCCACATGAGCACTTCCTGTTAAATCTAGAATATATAATTTGTATTTTAATATTCCGAAATAGGGATAAACATTCTTTGCACCAAATGCAACATAAGTTCTCACTCTAAATCATTTGTGCCAAAAATGTGAGAATATCTCGACAATGAAGAGCATGGAGTGATGGCTATGGAGGGATTCATTCTGTTATCTATCAGTTAATCATAAAATCCTAGGTGGGGATAACATTTCTTGCATTCCTTGCACAACGTAAATTCCTTTGGCTCACATAACAAGTTTTGGGGTAAAGAAAGCAGTATCAGACCCTTAGTGTTCATCTTATAACTACCCTTTATTTCTCAGTAGCTTTGACTTTGAATTAAGTTAATGAGATGTCTCTAAGGGCCTGCCCTATACACAAGGAAATGGCAGTTGTGTAATGCACATGCAAAGAAGTGTGAGGTGTGTGTGCAGTGGGCAGGCTGAGAGCTGTGCTTCCAGAGAAAAACAATGTGCAAATGAAATGCAGAGTTGGACATGGGCTCTTCTTAGGGCAGAAGTAAAGGGGCACAGAAAAGCACTATTTCTTAAGCCTGGGATGAAATACTTTTTTATCCTAAGAAGAGCCACATGGAACACATGAGAGTTGTGCCCAAAGCTTTCTTTACAAATGGAGAGAAAAAAACCCTGCACTAATGAGGAATAATCAGCACTAGCTTTAAAAGGGACTGAACAACTTAACAACTTGTATCCTCTCCCCACCACAGGACAGACATCAACTGTTGTTAAGCTGGCAAGATCAATTTAATGTATAACATTTTCAACACAGATATTTGGTTTCACCTGTTTAAAAGAGGTGCTCAATTTAAGCACCATTTGCAGCTGCATCACAATCTTAAAAATGCTGCTTTTTAATGAGTGATTCAAATAGTTAATTCAAAAGTGGAATGATTTTAAGTAACATACAAACGGATCCATCTTTGGCCTTTTTTATCACTGCCAAGTATTTTGCATGCATGTATAATCTGCCGGTTGGTTTTTTCCCCCCAGCAATTTTCTTGGGAGCAAAAAGGAATCAAAGAAATGGCATCCTGAAGACATGTTTGCTGGTGAGAGGATGGCGGTCCTTGACTCAGAAATCAGTTGAACTGAACAGTGTCATGACCCTGGCTGTGTGTCAGCTGTAGCAGCATCTGCACTATGACTTGACAGCTAGGCCTGTGACAGAACTAATTTTAAATCTTTGGATTGCTGAGAAGAATTGGGCCATGAAAGCAGGTATTCACAGATTTGCCTCTGGGTTGAGCACTGTAGGGAAGAGCAGGGACAGCCCCTGTTTTGGATGGGAAATAAAATCAAGAAAATCCTTATTTGCTTTACATCCCTACAGGTGCTTTGCCTGCTTGCCCTCTTACTCCAGCCCTCAGGCTGCTCAAGGAGAGCATGGCTCCCTTGCCCATGGGCTGAGGAAAAGCTGGCACAGCACCCAGGTGTGCACCTGGAGGTGCAGGCAGCCAGGACAATGCCTAGGCTGGGAAAATCAGACCTCTGTCAGCCCATAGGATAGTGAAGAAAATGCAAGAGGAGATGTGTGGAAAGCCAGGAATTTATTTATGTCCCAAACCACACCTCCTAGTGTAGGTTGGCTCCTTGCTCTATCACCTCACTGGCTAGAGGCTTGCCTGCATCAACATGGGTACACAGGTCACAAACATGAAAATCAAGGACTGAAACCAGGGCCAGTAAAGATAATTTTGATGGTTCTGGAGAGGTGTATGGGGTCTCATCCAGGTGGGTGGTGCGGTGCGTGGTTGTAAGAGGACTGAACACAGGCTGTGTTGGACATGGACCATCAACGGGTTCTTATCCAGGGATGTTCATGGCCTCCTGAGACCAGGCCAGAGTTCCAACAGAAATTACTTCCAATTTAGGAGGCACAGATATTTCCTGAAGTATTCCAGCTTTGGGATGTATAAGCCAGACCGAAGCCGACCGACTCTCCAATGGCTCCCTATAGAATTAATGGGAAGAGGTAATTACAGAACCCCAGTGAATGGTTTAAGTTCAGGCTGTGCCTCTCTGCAGCCCTGCCAGAGAGTCTTGGGGTGTCTATTGCCCACAGAGATCTCCCCTGGCAATCTTGGTGGGAAGAGAGAGCACCCAGAGGACACTGACTCATCGCTTCTTGCTGCAGAGCTGCCTGGGAAAGGGGGCTTGGTTCCCCCAGGACCAGGCAGGGCTTCTCTACCCTTCATTGGGAAATTAAGGAATATTAAGAATGAAAGCTAAGTCCTATCCCTAGTACTCACAGTGTGAATTCTGGTAGCCGTGGTGCGTGCAGGATCATCTAGGATAAGTGCTAACAGATACTGATCCAAGCTCCCTTCTGATAACCTGAAGCACTTGTGGAGGTGATTGAGTGTCCTAATCATTTTACAGGTGAAGAAACTGAAGTTCTGGGGCTAAAGTGACCAGTATGATTTGGCCAAGTGGAATAGCGGAGCTACAGGAAAACCCACATGAGAGTATTTATCGATAAAGAAGTTGCAGGTGACTTGCAAATAAATTTGAGGAGGCCTACAGAATATTTTGATGGATTACAGTGTGCAGATAGAACTTAGGCAAAACAGAGGAGTCAAAGGCACCTGTCAGGACTGAGCATATGCCAGCATACGAACCAGATGCACCATGGCATGTAATTCTGCCCTTCCTGAGAGCAGCATGTCCAATGTGTTGTAGTTAGCAGGGACTGGAACGCCACATCTGGCCTGTGGGAAATAAGCTGTCATGGCAGTGTGTTTTACAGGACTTGGTAAGGGAGAAATCAGTCCAGTTTGGTCTATCTTTGTGCATTGTACCAGGTGTCACTTGAACAGGGTGGAAATCCTCTATTTCTAGCCTGATATTTAGGGCAATTTTCAGAAGAGCCTTAAAGCTCTTTAACAGGACTAAAATAATAGAAGGGAGCAGACACTGTCTGCCCACCTGGTTCCTTCTGTAGGCAAGGTGTGATTACTTGCTATGGCCTTTCTAGTATAATACATCTCACATGACTTGTTGTTACACTCTACTTGTGTGTCTAGTCTACAGCCTGCCAGATCTCATTGTCAGAGAAATTCTCCACATTTCAGCCTCAGAATCACTTTTTAAAGATCTTTTTTAAAGATTATTCCTACTTATGGCCCCTTTATTCCTACTTATGGCCCCAGTGCTTGGATTGATGGGTAACATTATGCTTTATTTTCTTTCTTACATGGTTTGTTCTGTTCATTTTATTTTTAATTGCAAGGTAGAAAGACATGTGAATATTTTAGAATGACCAGTTCTCTTTTCCATGGTTTCCTAAACACTGTGAACTTCCTGCAGCTCATACTCTTCCATATCTTTCCTGATGCAGCATCATACAGCCATTGATTAACTAAAACAGGAATCATATCCATCTCTCTCCTCTGTTCCTTCCAGTTTTAAGCTTAATGTTATGGAAGCAGAGCCCAGCAAGGAGTGTAAAAGCAGCGAAGGGTGTACAGTTACTCAGTGTTGGGACCAGTTTGGTTTGGGGTTGATATGAGTGCCATGCAAGCTGGTGCTTCTCGGTGGAGAGGAGAACAGGACTAACTAGCAATCAGGCAATTCACTTTGCTACTGCTACAAAACATTACTTGCAGTGTCTCTGCTAATTCAGAAACCTCATGGCTATAATTACACAGTCTGGAGGTTATCTAAGCCTAATTTCTTTGTTGCTGTTTTTTAAATTTTTCAATAAAAAGAATGTTTGAACCTATCTACGGAGCAGGCTCGCCTCTCTCTGCCAACCACTGCCAGCGACGGGTTCCTGCCCGGGAAGCCACTAGCATTTCACTTCTACTGCAACTAAATTGTTAGAGAAAAAGCAGGTCATCTCTTCGTGATGCAACACAGGAAAAACGGGTTAGCTGCCAGCGAAACCCATCTCAAGAATAGGAGAATCAGGAGGGTGCAGACTTGGTAAAATCTTGACAAGGGGATGAATATAGAGCTCGGACCATAGGAACCTGATATAGTGAACCCTGTTTCTGAACAGTATCCTTCTTACTAAAAAAAGGAAATGAATAAGGCATTAGTTGCTAACACAAATTTTTAAGAGGCACAATAACATTACTTTGTGCAATAAACAATACAGAAGAATCTTTTGTATCTTTGAAAGGATATAGATCAGCCTTACATGGCAGCACAGTGTTGAACAGGTATATCCTTTCTTATGTCCCAGCAAAATAGTTTTTTAACAGTCATTGCTGCATTACAGGACCACAGCAACACTCAGAGGTGATAAAGCCCCACTTTCCCTTCTGCATTTTTCCACGATGCACAACACACCCCCCTGCTGTGCCACTTACTTTGTGTCCATCTCAACTACGGACTGTTGGAGTCAGGGCAGAGCATCAGGAAAGATAGGATTTTAAAGGTTTCCCTTTGAGAAAGGATTCCCTGGGCCACAATGGTTCTTACTGAGCTTAACACTCATGTCATGCTGGAGAAATTTCAGTGCTTTCTGAGATGAGGTGGGATGAGGTGAAGCTGATACTCACAGAACAACTTCTACGTGGTCCAAAGCCCACTGATCATGACCTGTTCCGTTGTGACGGGGCTGCCACCAGCGCAGTAAGACTCCTTTCATTCGTGCCTCCCTGTCACACAAACACAAGAGCCTGTGAGAGCTCCAAACTATCGGTGTTTTGCGTATCCCTATCTATCCCCGAGCAGGAACTGAGAACAAAGTCACATCATTGTTTCTATGTCACTGAACATCAACACACTGTACATGTAAAACATTTAATGGTTAAAAATGCACACAGATAAGGAGGATTTTTTCTTCTTATCTTCAAACAAGTATTCTTTCTGTTTTTCTTTCAAATGTATTGATAAACACTAGCCTGGAATTTCTTAATCAGCCTTCCCCTTAAGTCTTCTTCTTTGTTTACCCTCTCATCAACGTTTTTTCTTCAACAGTGATAAAAAGATGGGTTATTTCTTAGCAGAAATGTAACTTGTGCACTTAGAGGTAATGAAATGTGACTGGGTACTCACAAGGGGACATTATAAGACACTCTTTGGGCTTGTATAAAGTCCTTTGGCTGATGCTGTGCAATTACTTGCCATGTAATTCCATTATTTACACTGTACTGGAGGAGCACTGCCTTGTCTACAGTGTTAGGATCACTCAGATTGGTATTGCAACTGTCTGTTTGTGAAATACTTCCAATTTGCAAAACAAACATGATTTTGCTGTAAAACAGAGAGAGAAAAGGTATTTTCAATATGCAAAAGTATTCAAACAGGAACAATAGCATTTCTAGGTTTATTGCAGTTACCTTATCAAAACTTGGAGCATCGTTACTTTAACATGCAAAATAAAGTGTTCTCACATCTTAAAACACAGCTCCCCTTTCAAAATAATACTTTACTATGTATAACATGTTGCAGGCAGTAGATCCAATTTTGCAATACATCTGCACAAGACTGAGATGGATAAAAATGCAAATATGTGAATGAGCGTATAAAAAGTTTAACAAGGGCAAATAAAGGTTGAATATAATAAAGCACCTAAAAATATATATTATATTCTACCTAGGTGTTCAAGTAAGAAGAGAAGAGCCTGATTTATATCTGATCCACTGGCCAATTCATCCTGTTTCTAATCTTGCTTTGGACAACTAAATATAAACCAGTCCTGAAAGCTGTCACTCTGCTAAGAGCCAACACCGGCTGGTTACATTTGTTTTTCCATGGCCAGAGAGGCTCAGTAGATGAAAAAGATACTCCTGTTCATTGCCAGGTGAATATAATTCTATTTGACAACTGAAATGGGAAAATGAGCCTGTAATTACCAAATAGCATCTTTAGTCATAACCATCGTGGAGGCACATACAAACAGGGGATTTGTCTTATCAGATCAGGCACTGGTCCAGGCAGTCTGGTGTCCAGTCTTTGCCAACAGCTTCATTGTCAGTGCTGGCTTACATAGACAGTGCTCTGTTGGGCATGATGAAAACATCTGACCTTTTCATCTGACATCCTCACTCTCCATCTCCCGAATTGAAGTCACAAAGCATTTTGCCAACCCTAATGTTTTCTGCCAGCCACATCCAACTGCATGGCACAGCCAGCTCAGTCCACCCTCATCAGTACTGGCCCACATGGTTGCACATACATGTGAAGAGTCTCCTTTCTCATGAATTGTTAAAAGAACTGTTCAGGCTCAAACTATTACCTTGCTCGGGTGAGATCCAGAGGCTTGGTCACAGCTTGTCTTACTTGACATCCATTAAAATAGAGCGAATCTCCGTGGGCGTAGGGTGCCAGCTGTCCACATCCATTCCCTATCACTCCTCCCTGAATGGTTTCCCAGTTTATTTCAGTGACTCTTTCAGATTCAAAATTATCTTTAATATAACTTGGCAGATCATGGCTAAAAACAGAGCAGTCATCACCTAAAAATGACACAATGAAGTTGTAAAAGGCACAAAAATGGAAAGAACAGAGAAAATTGAGTTACAGGTCATTGTAATTCTATTCAAGGTTGTGGCCCAATATACAGTGTGGCTCAATATACAGCCTGAATATATTTCAGCAGATACATTAATAATATGCACATTGATATATAGCAGTTATTTTTACAAAACTGAGGCTGTGAATCTTATTTTTACAGCAGTATAACTTCAAGAACTGCAATACAATTTCTCCTGTTTTGCGTTGATGCCAATAGGAGAAACCTCAAATTGCTGGTTGAAGGCAAATATGTCTAAAAACTCGGAAGGGATCTGACCTTATAAAGTTATGAGGCTCTCCTGGAAGACATTAAACGCTGGCTCCACGCCCACAAACCACTTAGAGTTTACCAAGGCCACTCAGGTACCATTAGGCATGTGCTTAGCTGCAGTGAGGGGTTAGATTAGAACACTCTGTCCTGATGGGGCACAGTCCTTTACAGATGCCAGTCACCAGTATCTGGATGCCATTTGTGCATCCTCTGGGATGCACCCTTGGAAGGAGTTCAGGGGTGGAAGCCAGTTCTGGGTAATCAAGTAGCCATGGTCTGCCTTCAATAAAGGCTGGATGGACTTTACATACAGTGCCAGATAGGAGAGACTGCTGATTCAATACAGTTTTCAGCTCTGACAAATTATTAATTTTGAATTTGTTATTCATAATTCCAGTGATGAATTTGGACATGATACATCATTTTATCTTGTTTAATTTTGAGCTAGATTAGACTGTAGTGGATGTACAAGAAAGAAACTGAAGAAACGGAACCTTGGTATCCTTCATCACAGATGCAAATGGCTCCAGTCGTGCAATACCCGTGGCCACTGCAGAGCTTCGGGCATGCTTCTCCAATGTACACGTGATCAATTGCCCAGCTCTGCTTCTCTAGTTCTTCTCCCTTCTGAATCCACCTGAACTGAGTTGCACTGCAAGTATCAAAATCCAAACACTGTATTACGATATGTAGCAATTAAACGCATCTGTACAGTGACCTTCTAATACACCAGCAGCAAATGTAACCAAAAATGTCATGTGAGGGGGTTGTGACTTCAATAGTTGGAAAGATCCACCCTGCTACATCATTGGCAGTAGTGACTTCTATTAACAAAAAAGCCTCCTGAAGAACATTAGTTATATATCAGATCTAAATACTGCAATAAAGAATCATTTTTAATTCACCAGTTGTTCCTAGTAAACCGTGATAGCAAGACAGCTGTGATTTTATAGGTCCACAGTGAGCTGACCTTTCAGTAACCTACCTGGATGAGACATGGTCAGGCAGCTGGATAGTTATTCTCCTCCACATGGAGCTGTTGACTGAGTTATAGATGGTAGCTTCATGGAATTGAAATGGGGAGCAGCCAATGCTGTTAGATGAGGAAGGAAGACAGTGTGTCTGGACGAGTTGCCATGAGTCTGTCCTGTAGGAAACAAAAAAAACAAGAAAAAAAAATTTTAGAACAACTGAAAAAATAATGAGAACAGGTAATTTCTAAGGGTCATGACATTGCCTGTCTTACTAAACAAACACAAGAGATTGTCAGCAATAGTTTCCATGCTCTGGAGCCACAGATAAACAAGAGGTGAGAGGCCGAAGCACAGGTGCAGCCAGGGAGGATGTTTGTGTGTTGTGGAAACCTTGGTGGTGGTACTCCCAGCAATGTGGTACACACAGCTGCTCGGGGCAGCATGGCACAAGGATTTATTTAGGAGGCTGTCCTTTAGCCTCTTTCTTACTGTGTTCAGAAGAGTCCCAATAGAATTTGCTACGTTTTCACCCACAGTCATTTGAGCACAGAATATACCTTCATTTTTACAAATTATAACATGCTGCTATTCTACAGCACATGAGGCAGTGTTATTGTTAGCTAGCTAAAGGCCAATTTGGAGTTAAGTAACTCCCACTTCATTACACCTTGGTCCTGTATTATAATAAAACAGTTTCCTGCAAATGTGTTTTCCTGTGAGCACATTTTAAACAGGAACATGCTCATGACTGCAACTGCAAACCTCAAAGCCATGGATTTGTCAACATCTGGGATAAATTATAAAGAGAATTTATGGGAGTTATGTAGACAAATCCCAGTGCTTGCACACAGGCTTTGTTCAGATTCTGTTACAACATGAATAGCAAAGTAATTGCTTTAATAAATAAAAGCTCTCTAGGTTTTTAATGTCATACTATCTTTTTTCCCAGGTCTGTGTATTCTGCTGTCATTTACCTGGCATCCTTTGTATACTCCAGCATCACTGAGTGGAGGTCCCCACAAGAATTTGCCTCACAGCCAACCACGATCTACAGCACAAATAAAATCAATTGCTATAATGAGTCAGGTAGACGCTTAAAGTGATATATAATCAAGTTATGTTCTCCTTTTTTTTCTTTATTGGGTGTATAAGTGATTGTCAACTTAGATTAAATCCATCAAAAGTGGATGGAAAACAAAAGACACTATTTCAGATACTGCTTTTACTTAAAGAATTTTACTTCCTTGCTACTGTTATTTCCTAACAGAATCCTAACATTTCATTTCTAAAGTCCAAATTAAATATCTAAACAAACATTGTTTCTGAAACAAAAAGATACAGTAGTTCCTTGGCATTTCCAGAAGTGAAGCGCCTATGAAATTTAAAATTCATATTGATAAACATGTGGACATAAACTTTAAATCAGTCCAACTTAGGAACAGAATTATTCTGAATATTTAAAATAATAGACATATCTGTTCCATATTATAGTAGAAAGATTACAGCACCCAGTATACATTACTGATTAGATAATACGATGCTAAATTTCAAAACCAAACAGAAGCCATGCTAGAGCTGAGTGTAGAAATAATATCTTTGCTGTGAGTGGTGGAGGAAAAGGGGGAGAGAATTAGGAGAGGAAAAACTCTGCAAGAAGAGTTTAGTAATATGAACTATTAAATGCTGATGGGTTATCATAATTTTGGTCTTAAAATAGAGGAAAAAGATGATAGGCTGGGTAAAGTAAGCATCTTGGAGGGGTCTTGACATTCAGTAGTAAAAAACATAAGAGACTCCTCTTGTTTATAATTCCTTTGGCATGCTGGGGGAAGCAGTGCTTTAGGGATTATATTAGACAGTCAATATAAAATAGGCAGTGACATTGAGAAAAAGTGAAAATATTGATCAGTGGAAGATGGAAAATTCTGGAACTATCTTGTCAAACAGAAAGGCAAGAAAAAAAACCATAAGAAGAAAATGGATTAGTATTTTGATAATTTCATGTTAGTTCCTGGTTTATTTAAGACAGGCTGCTTGGGGAACGGCCAAGAACATTTCTGGAAAATAACTACTTGTTGCCTTTGGCCCTGTGCAGAATTCTACCTTAAATCAAAGTAAAATACTCAGAAATGTTTCTCTGATGGTTTAGGTCATTTGCCATGACACAAGTAAGTAGAAGGGGTACTTCTACTTGAACGCACTTGCATTTTCCATATGACGCTTTTCTCCGGCCTCCTTCTCCCTTGCCTTTTCTGTTCCTTCACGAATTAGGGGAAAATAGCTTATTCTGCATGGCATCTATTCTCACCTTAGAAAATAATTCCTACTGTATCTGACGATTCGGTCACGTCAGGAAAAAGGTATTAGATTTCCAATCCCTCTGACTAACCCCAAAAGCATACAGACAGTTGGAATATTTCGACATTTTACATTCACGTAGCCTTTCTGGTTCTCATTACCTACACTTCATATTTTCCTTTAATTGCTGGTAAAAAGTCACTATTAATTATTCATCCAATTGAGCATCCTAGCTGGAAGAAGAATAATTTCTGGAGACACATTAGATGAATTTTCATTGTGTTCTTTATTTTGGAGAGAGAGAACATTTCTTACTTTAAACTGCATCATGTATCCTGGCTGTATAATGAGCTCCCTGGAGGACAGGATATTGTGTGTTTTATCCTTTTTCTTATTTGGCCAGTAGAGATGGAATGATGGATTTCCACAGAACCCTGCAGTTCTGACTGCATTAGGGTAAAAGCTCCAGTTTTCTTCATGAGAGGTGCCTTCTATTAAGATGAGTTAAACACAATTACTGCATTGTCTTGGTAAACATCAAGGCTTAGTTATGAATCCACAGAATCACTAGATAGAGTACTTTAGTGATATAGACACTACATTTATGCTATCTGTAATGACACGCAGCAAGCTACTAACAGACATAATAAAGACATTCCCTTACAGAGAGGAAATTAAAAGGTTTAAATAATAGTACTTTTAAAAAATATGATGAAATTAAAGTCTAATACCAGGAATTTAAATGAAATTAATTGGGTTGAAATAAAAATTTTTGTATGCGTATATATATATGTACACATACATATCTGAATATACATGTATATATATAGATATATATATTTATACACTTCTATTAATAGGATGAAGAATAGCATATAAACAGCATTAATCTACAAAAAGAAAAATTTTCAGAGTTGAAATAAAAGAAAGTCTGCTTGCAAGTTCACAGGGCTCAGGTAAGATAAGAACAGATAATGACAGACAACAGATGAGCTGTGGCAGCCTGTTTTACCATCATCAAATGTATCCACCAGCTGGCTGGGGTTGATCTCTGCTCCCCCGATCAGGATGTTGTCCAGAGCCCACTGCGCCCGGTCGGGGCCGGGCACCACAATCCCGTTGCTGAGAGTAAAAGGCTGCCACCAGCGCAGGCGGGTGGTGTTGGTCAGGGCATGCTCGGGGAGGAGGATGTAGTCGTGCCTTACTGAGATGTACTTTTGGTAATCCATCTCATGTAGCAAAGTCCAAGATATCCCTAAAATGAACAGATGTAGGTTCAGTAGTAAAAACAAGCATATGGTAAAATCTTCTAAAGGATTAAAGTAAGATAATAGGAAATAAAAAGCAATAGCTATGGTCTTCTTATAGAGCTTAACTTCTAAGGATAGTTGGCAACTGTTACTTACTGCAAGAATAACCTTGTAATTGTAAAAAGGAATCAACTTGGGTGGAAGCCACTTATTACTGAAATAAGGCAGGAGGATTATGGAAAACTCCTGAGCAACAGATGAAAATTTTAGATGGAGAAAAAAACTTTACATGGACAAAAATAACTTTAAAATTAAGAATTAGCTTTTTATTTTGGATCTCTGACAGCTTCTCAGATATTCATGGTGCATGGATACAGAACCAGACTGTAGCTTATCTCTGACTGCAGTATATACTTGCCTCCATCAATGGAATAATCTAGCAGCACTCCCTCCTTTCTGCAAGTCGGTCTGTGGCATGTTGTCATGTTGTTTTCACTCCCAATTCTCCCCCAGTACTGTAGAAACCTAAGAGTAAATGTATGAGATCACATCTGTTAAAGATCTGCACAAATTGAGGTTGCTTTCTGTTAACAGTCATGCTGAAATTGTTCCAAATGCCAGCATTTTTAAGCAAGTAACATGGATGCACAAGTACTACAAAGGTGTCCAAAAACATTGCCTAGTAATTTTCATGGGAACCTCATGGAAATCAGCTAAGAACTGCCCTGGGAGGGACTAACCCATTGCAAACGTACCAGCCAGGGACAGACTGGATGGAAGCTGCTTTGCTTAGAGCTCCCTGGGAGTCCTGGTGGAATGGGAGCTCACCATGTGTTAAGGTGCTCTTGTATCAATGAAAGACATAAAAGAAGTGGTAAACTGAGGCAAGGTCAGTGGAGGACACTGGAACAATTGGGGTCAGAGTTCAGAGCTAGTGGTCATACACTGAAAAAATAAACTGGATTTAACAGGGAGGAAAAAAAAATCCCTCTGAGAGTAACTGAACACTGCTACAAGTGTTCAAGTACAGACAGACAATAGGATCTCTGTTCTTGGAGGCTTTTAAACATCCAGTGGGACAACATCCTGGACAAAGTGGTCTGAATGCAGTGTTACCTAGCTTTGAGCATTAGGTTGGACTAGAGACTCCCTGAGGCCCCTTCCTTCCTGTGATTTAGCAAACTTGCAGAATTTCAGAAGTCAGAGTGTATGGCTTCATTAAAGCCATATGGTCAAGAGAAATGATGCTGAAGTTGTCTATGTCATATCCTTAGCTTGTCTAAACTGACAGAGTTCCATTGCTCTCCTGAGAAGTCATTCTTTCCAATAGCATAGAAGTGGAATGGATCTTGTATGGGCACCCAAGAGAGGACAACCAGTGGAGGTTCTGCTCTGAACTCAGTGAGAGACATGGCTGGTGCCTCCAGGAGTGATTCCCTGGTGACTGGTGTCTTGCCTCTTCGCAGGACAGAAGTCGCTGATTCCAGGATATTTCTGGACAGAGGGACCTGCTACTTCTCCACCTGGACATGTCAGACCCTTTCCACTGTGCCAGGGTGAGCCTTGCTCTCTTTGACTCATCTGAAAGCACCAGCACCCTGAGAATCATAATCTCATTAGTGCCTGCCTCAGGTAGTGCTATTCTTGTGGTGGCCTAGGAATTCCCTGAGCTACCAGCTATGCTGCCGGCTGCTTTGCCAGTGTGTGACAGAGCTCCCCATGACAATGACATGGAAACGTGACCTACTTTGCCCCCCGCAGGTCCAGATCTTGAGTGACAGCCTGCCTCACAGTTGCACCTCCAAAATACAGAGTGGTGTCTTCTGCGAGAATTCCACACTCGGTACAGGTATTTCCACCTTCTAAGGACATCCATAAATCTGGTTTAATTTCTTCATTGTCAAAGCGCTCTTTCAGGAAAGTCTGTAAGTAAGGTATTTAACATAAAGCATAGGTAAGTAAGATTTTAAGCCTTTTTGATAATCACAGCTGGATCTGACCTAAACATGTTTGAAGGGCTCAAGAACACTGTAAATTTTTTTCAGAGTGACTGAACATAATCACTTTTGGCCGAATATTTGGCCACTTGAACTGAATTGGCTAAATGTGAAAATATATTAGAGTTGGATTTTAACATATTTGGGCGATAATCCAGCAAATTAAAATTGGCATGTGCAAATGAATGGGCATGTTGGGTTTGCATGGCAAGGTTTAGATGGCAGAGGGCAACAGTGGGGGACTTCTGTACACATGGGAGAAAAAATATTTTATATTTTTCCCCAGAAAAACCAGCAATCCTGGCATTAAGGCGATAACAGTAAAACTCCCCTAAAATTGCTGCCATTTTATCCCAGTTGTCCTTAATGTGATGGATACATTACTAATTAAAAGTTGCAAACAGACAATGATATTTGTTAATGTAATTAGTATTTCAGATGAAAAACAAGGTTATAATAATTCAAATTACATGATGACTGAGGAGTTAGTTATTTTTAACTTTTAAATTAGCAATATCTAACTAGAGTCCACTGACTTGTTACTGGGTAACATGAGTAACAGCCAGGTGAATTAATTTTCTAATTTTATGCCATTTTCCTTTATTCCGTACTTCAGTAAGCTCTTTCACAATAAAGACAATCTTTCTATTCAGATCAAATGTAACCATATGTGCAAGGGTGATTTACATCCTATAATGATGATTAAAAGATGAACAGTGAACTTTATCATAGCCTTTTCAGGCTAAGTGTTATTTGCAAAGCAACAAACCCATTCTTGAATAATGCAGTAATAGCTTTGTTAAAAAACCGATGAAAGGGCTGAAAATGGATTTGACTATCTTCAGGCTGACAGGAATCAAAGCTAAATTTCCAGTGGGATCAATCTCTCCTGTCTCTCCTTCTCAGTCAAACATATGCCAAAATTCATTCTTTAAAACATGCAGTAAAATTACCTTCAGTGTCTGGGTCAGGTAGCAGTTTGGACCCGAATATCCAGGATCACAGATGCATTGCTCATTCAGGCAGTCTCCATGACCTCTACAGTTTTCCAGACAACCAGGGCCCAGATAGAAATTATCAATCGCCCACTGCATATCTGAGTATTTCTGGTAGAACCGAAACCTCACAGGACTATATATAAAGGAATGAAGAAAACCAGACACATGCATAAAACAACTTTCTCAATTGAAAAAAAGGTGATTAAATGCAATATACTCATGATTGTACTACCTCCCAAGCTTCGAGAAGTAGTGGAAGTATCTACTGAAATTGATTTTTTACATATCCATCATGAACATGCTGTTCTCCAATTTCCTTGGAAGAAAATGAATACGCAGATGTCCTAATGTGTTTCTAGGAAGGTACTCAATCCAAGACAAAACGAGTAGCAAATTCATACTTACTTGCCCACAAGGCTTTCAGGCAGTGAGTAAGTTACTCTTTTCCATCCTTTTGTGGGAAAGAAGACAGATGGCTGTGAGACACTCCCAGAACATTTTGGATCAGCTGGTAAGCACTGAGGTACTAAGTAACTCCAGCTAACACCAAAGTCAGTGGAATACTGCACATGGACCTGATTTTGTGCAAGCTTTTCTGAGGTTTTACATCCAACAGAAACCTAATAAAGAAGAGAGCATCAGTAATTAAGAATTAATTGTGATGGTGGAGTTTAAAAAAGTGTTTGAACCTGAAAAGTGACTACAGAATTTTGCTAGAAATGATGGCAGTAACAGTGCCTGTATGGTACCGAATCTGCAGATCTCTTTGACATTCCTAAGACTGAGAACAGACACCATATTTTGATTTCATTTTCTTCTAGATAGCTCACATTTCTGGATTTCCACATTTTGACACTTGTGCCTTATACCCCAGCACCACATAACAAATAAAGTTAATATCCCCTCTCACACAACCTGAGATTTGAGTATTTCAGAGAAGGCCAGAGATTGGGGAGACCATCTTTACGGCTGGATGTGCAAAGAGTTCTTGCAATTTCCCTATATTGCTGCATTATTTCCTTAATTTAGGTAAAGGGGTGTATGAAGGCCAGTACAAACAAAACAAAAATAAAATTTTTGCCTAACAAAATAGGCACCTGGTAGATGTGCAATATCCTTATTACATGATGGCCATGGAACTGCAGTGCTGGAAGAGAAGAATGTGTCACCTCTGAGAATAGCCTGCAGTGTTAAAGCTGACCAACATAGAGTAAGTGAGAAAAATGAGGATGGCATAGTAACAACACTTTCCCCGCAGGGAATGGCTCCTATGTAGGCATTTACATCATCCTACCTCCTGAAAGATCTACTTAGACCTGGAACATAATGTGGTTTTGAATAATTACACTGCAGACAGATTTTACCTTGAACTGCATAATCCAGCCTTCTGTAGGAGTCAGGTCGTGGGTGACTGCGTAGACCTCTCTGCCATCGTGGCTCCCGCAGATCATGACACCGTCAGGAGAATCACAAAATCTCTCAATTGAGCAATCATCATGGAATAACCAGTGTTCATTCACTTGAAAATTAATGGCAATGTCAGTAATATACAATGACAATATAAATTAAACAGGAAGTAGTGTTAACGACAGAAGTCGATTCGTAGCTTTATTTTTGACCCTACATGAGAATTATTTAGTATTGCTCCTGAGAATGTCAGTACCCCATCTTTCCCGTGTAAATATGTATTACATTTATCACATTTATTGCTGAAAGCACCTCTTACTATTCTCTTACATAAGCATTACAGCATTATTTTTTAATGTTCAAGAAGTAAGGATCTGAGACTTACTTAAAACATGAATTTCTGTTGCACTGAACATTTTGGGAGAGCCTTTTAATGGGTGTTGCCTACATGTCTGCACAAAGTGTACCCCAGCACTGGTAGCTGTTAAGCCTCATAAACGTACAGAAATGCATCTTCTACAAAATTTAGTTGTAAAATGTAACTTATTTTCCCTAAAGAATACTTTAAAAAGTTAGGAAATAGGGAACAGACACTCAAGATAAGAAATCTGCTTACAATAACCCGGCACTTTTAAATTAATTTTCTTTCTTTGAAATAAATTAATCTTCTAAATAAATTCATGCAGTAAAAAATCTGCATTACATCTTTTCATTTCACTTTTTGTGAATAAAAAGCAAAAGACAAGACCTCTATAGCAATGGGATTGTCTGTGATCGCCATCACAGCGAGACAAAGATTCAGAGGCTCAGCAAGATCTGCAAATCGCTGCACTGGCTTCTTGCTCCTTAACTCAGATCCAGGTGGAACGTTTACCTGTGGTTTTGTCCTCCATGACCATGTCGAAGGCGATCCTGCCGGTGGGCCCCGCGTCGGCCGGGGAGCGCTCGTGCTGCGGCAGGGGAGCGCTGCTGAAGGTGTCGAGCATCACCGTCCTCTGGTCGGCCGAGCCCGAGATCAGCACGTTGTCGATAGCCCAGTCATTCTGGTCCAGCCCGTCGTGCTTGGGCTGCCACCAGCGGAAGCGTGTCCCGATGGTTTTGGCATCGTAGGGAAGGAGGATGTTCACAAAGCTACAATAAAAGGTGGAAATTAATTGTAGGAAAGCTGCAGGAGGAGGACACTTTGCAATGCTCTCTGCTGGGTGCTTTGACCAAGTCCATTCCTGATGTTTCCTAGAATACACGGAAGTTGGGAAAGAAGAAAAAGACTGGTCTAGCCTATGTTCCTCTAGGAGATATTGCTGAAACAAAAATCTTTCTGATCACTCCTGATGTCATCCCTGGGACAGGGGCTCAGAGAGAGGTGGGAAGAGTCAGCACCCAGACTGTGGCATGGTTTGAACAACCTCACTTTCTCCAGCTGTCCTTAAGGGACCAAATGCAACAGTCTGGACTAGCAGGGTACGGCCATGAGGTCCTAATTAAGGGAAGTGTTAAGAAGGAGAATGTTGAAGTAAAATGAAGATTACTTTTTCAACCTGGAACCATTCAGCAGATAGCAATGTTCCAGTACCATTTTATCTGTTCCACTGCAACAGTAGACAATAGTACACTGAAATCTCATGTCCAATTAAAGTGCTAGCGATTTCTTGGTGTGTTCGAATAAAATAACAAATAATGAGTCTCTCACATCCCCATTTTCTATGAATCTTTTAAATTAGTCAGTGAGAGAAAGATCAGCTCACATATATGCATGATTTGAATCTCACAAACATCTGAAAGTAGGGCTTGAGTGTATCCATCCTTTTGATGGATAACTGCAAAAATGCAGTTTCTCCTCTCCACACTATTTTATAACTAGCTTATAACAATCAGTGATTTTATGATCTTGCCAGTAAGGGACTAGATTGCAAAGGTTAGCAACTTTAAGAACAGGATGGACATCACTTCAGTAGCTATTAATTTATGTTCCTGCAACCATTTACAAATCTACCAGACTGCTACAGGTTCCTAACTGTTCTTGTATTTCTGGCCTAGCAGCTGCACAAATGCTGATGCTCTCAAGTACATGCACCAAGACCATTCATAAATGCCTGTAGGACTGTTCAAGCTGAACTCATAAGAACCTGACATCCAAACCACAGCAGTAATATATCCCACAGGTTCTTATGAAACATTCAAGACCACCCGACTTTAGTAGAGAAAATTACACAGGCAGAAAGATCTCTACAAACCCAGGCTTGCTGAATTGATCGTAAAAAATTTCCATTAAGAGGCTCCAGGTGATTCCGCCATTCACAGAATACTCCAGCAGCACTCCTTGGTTGCGGTTATTAGGAGTTATCAGACATCCATACATGAAATAAAACTGGATGAATTCTGCACTGGTGAGGTTCAAATCCACTGTAACTAACATACGGCTGCAGCCCTTAAAAGCAATGAAAAAATATGTTGGCTGGTGTTGTCCGGCAAAACTTAGGTTCATAAAAATTGTTAGACTGTGTAGTCACTATTAATGTAGCTTCATGCTGCAAACATTTTAAAATAGTACAAAATTTTACTAATTATTTCAAAGGTAAAGCAGCAACAGAACAAGATACATTTTTTCCCTAAAGACATAATTTCAGTCATGTTTCATCTTAAAAATTCCTGTTGTGTATTTATATATGTCGCTACTTGTACCTTCAGTTTTACAACATTAATGTATTCACCTTTCTTCTGAGTACAAGAATTGCAGAAATCCACTTCTCCATTGTAAATCACAAAGTTTTCCATGCAGAATTAATGAATCACTGATTATGTACTAATGATTCAACTTATGCAAACCATGAAATGGCAAAGCAATTTTAGTATGTGTGTTTTCCACAATACCTTATGTATTTCACATTGCTTAGTCTATTAGTTGGTGTCTACTTAGTCCTACTGGAATGAAGTGGAAATGTAATGCTTCTGTTAGTTTATTTTAAAAAACTATCGTCAGTTTGGACCTAGTTATAAATTTGACAGAAGAGATCTACAAGCGTAAATTTTACATGTTTCTAAAACACTATTTTGTCATTTTTACTATCTTGCAGTTATATGCTAGCAAACAGTAGTTCACCAGCCGTCTGGGTTATATACCTACGTATGTAGCTAACCTAGGAAATTTTACTATGAGCTTACTCTGAAAACACCCACTCGTGAGACATCTGAAGGATGAGGCTACACATGGATGCAATGTGCTCTAGGCTGACCCTGCTTGAGCAGGGAGGTTGGACCAGATGACCCACTGTGGCCCCTTCCAACCCAACCCATTCTGTGTTTCTGTGCCTCTGTATTGTCATGGACTATGTGCAAGTTATACAAGTGTAAATGGCTAGTTATTAATTTACCTCTGCAGTCCGATTAGAAGCCACACTAAACTCCAGTCTGGAAGTTCTAAGTCCTATGAGGAGGCTCTTAGAAGGAAAATCGAATGTCTACATACTTATACTGTGCTTTAATCTATCAGCTCCACTTTCAAAAGCTCCTCTACAGTTCCTCTCAGGTGCCACACACACTATATCTCATTTTCCTGGCTGCAGCATAGCAAGGAACATGGTATCAGCTTTCCTGGAGTATTTCTGGCTGGCCCGAGTCTGTAGGACCTGTTTGACTTTGACCTTCAGCCAGGCAAAAGATTTAATTTTTAAAAACATTTTATATGTTTAACACATTATGCTGTTATTTTTTTTAATGCCTTGCTATTTAACTTCTAAAATCAGTCCTATTTATAGTGTCGAATGGAGTGAGCTGGTCCCTGTGCTGGACACACACCCCGCTGAAGTGAAGAGCCATCCCAGAGGCGACGGCCCCGCAGACCGTGCTGAGTTTGCCCCCGTTCACCGTCAGCCAGTTCTGGTTCGAGGGGGAGCGGTTGAAGTTGTCTTTCAGCTGTGTCGGAAGGGGAGTCTCTGGCTCATCGCAGTACAGCCCACCCCAGTGCTCGTCGCAGCTGCAGAGCAAAACAAATGCACAAATCAGCTGGCAAAGGCTCTGCATGGAGGTTTAATCAGTGCCATGTTATTAAGGTACCATCTCATTCTGCATAGAGGCTTCATTTACTAGTGCACAACTGGTACATGGAGGTTTCAAACATCTGGCATTTTGTAGTTAATATGAAGCAAAAATGACTTTTTTGAAGGCTTAGTATTACATATCATTCAAGCTTCTAATACAGCGTACGCTCCCGAACACAGTAAAATCAGCAAAATACATTGTGCTTGGATAGATAAACCAAGAGAATGTGCCAAGCCTTAAAATGTCCTGCTAATGTTAAAGTTCAAGTCTCTGTAAAATTTTAGTAGACGGATGCTTTCTTATCTTTACTTTATATAGTTCTCCTTTTATTTTCCTCTGAAAAACATTCTTATAATGCGTCAAAGACTGGATAACAGCTTGGAACTGTGTTCTGCTTCTATGAGATTTCACCAGGGATATTGTGTCTTGGTACTTCGGTGTTGTCAGGATAGGGGAGAACACAGTAATACGCCTATTCTGCAGTGAAATATATTTCTAACAAATACAGTCACAGTGCAATGTATTTGTCACTGTGCAATACAACCATTCTCCCATTTCTGTTGCCATTTGTGGCTGGAAAAAAAGCAATACATCCATCTGGAAGGTATTTCTCTGTTGCCAAACAAGCAAATCTGGGGGTTGTTGTTTTCTAGCTTTGCAGGACTCTATGTGGATTGTTACACAAACCGTTTGAGGAACAAGCCAGTCTGCCTTCCCTGGCAAACTGTACCATGAAGCAGAGCCATCAAACCACCCAGATAACACCACTTAAAAGGCAAAATCTGGCCTTGTGAAGAACTAGCCTATATCCTACTTAGTGGATATGTCCCACCTCCAGCCCGTGTTCTCTGCACCCAGCACCAGGCTGAGAGCACAGGGACATGGTGTGAAATCCCTTGGGAATAAGGGTAACATATTCTGGGAAGCTCCAGGACTGGATGTCCCTAGAGGGATGTGTGAACTCAAGAGGCACCTTCCCCTACCTTATGGGAGGGGAATCAAGACACAGCACAGGCAAGAGCAGAGGTGATGTATTGCCACTGAGGAAAGGCCTGGCAGCTTTGGCCATGGAGCACCAACAGGCAGAGGTCTGGCTGTGCCGACCCCTGCCCTTCTACTTCCACATGTTACTTCTGTTCCCAAGTGGTCCCAGTGCCCGGCTCTGTTTTATCAGCAAAATCCACCTTCCTTTGTAGAACTGTATCACAGTTTTTCCTGCAAGTTTGTCAGAATGACAGAGGGGGAGTGAAATGCTACAGCCCCGGGCAGGACAGGGAATAGATGGCACTTACACACAGTTGTCTTGCGTGCACTTCCCATGGCCACTGCACATGTCTATGCAGCCGTCCCCAATGTAGACGTTATCAATCGCCCACGTTTGCTGCTTGTCAAAAGGAGCAGGCTGGTGCCAGCGGAATCGAGTTGCTTGAGACCTTGAGAGAGAAAGAGAAACAGAATTCTGTATTTTCTAGCTAAGGTAATCTGTATTTTGACTGAAAGCAAACGTTAGTCTTAAGGCTAGGCTGCTCTTGGAAGATCTGATACCAGCACGACCCAGGGCTGATTTCTGACAATGACAACATCCCTTCAAGAAAAGGGTGCCCAAATTTTGAGAACAGAACGAAGCACGGGTTCTTGGTATACGAGCTGAGAGTGTGGGAGGTAGGAAATGGATCACTGGTGAAAGCAAAGCAAGTGGGCCATGGTTGGTGCTGTGGAGAGGAGGGTAGGAAGAAGGTGGTACTCCCAATTGGAAGCTCAGGCCAGTCATAACCATGTCCCAGCACAGATCCAAACTTGAGGGATAGCTACGAGCTGGATCAAGCCAGAACAATCCAAACCCTCCAAGTTTCACCCTGAGCCAGTCAACAAGTCCAAATCAACAAATTTACCTGACTTTTCCTCTATGAATTCTCCCAACTACACTTATGGAAGAACAGCTGTAGGCAGTGGGCTGGGGACAGGTGAGAAGGCCATGCAGGGCTTGCAGCATGACCCTGGCTTTGCAGTTTCTTCCCTCCCCTCCACCCAGGGCTTGGCTGGAAATGCTGAGAAATTATCTGTGGTGTGATCCTGGCTCTACTCAGTAAATTATTTTCATTTTGCTGATTATAATGGGCTTAGTTCCCTTTATGTGAATTGAGTGTCTCAGTTCCCAAGATAGATGAACGCAAATCTATCCAGAACAGTCAGGGGACACCAAATAGCTATTCAGCTCATGCAGGTGGAGATTGTGTGTCAAGAACTGTGAGTAGATGAATTTCTGTTAACTATTAATTCAAGCTAATCCCTGTTTTGCTGTACAGCACTAGATGGCAGCATTGAACTTTCTGTAGTCTGTTTTCTTTTGAAACTCAGAGAGAAATCACAATTATTACAAACATCAAAACAAATAAGCAGAAAAATCCCCTAAAACTATTCAGTGTAAACATATGATAAGGTCAATATTATCCCATTATTTTTTAATGAAAATGCTGCATGAGCTGAATAAATAACATGTTTATCCAAAAAGAAATCTACTGCTCTGAGCTCAGCTCAGCTGCTCACCAAACAGCATTGTAAAAAGAAATGTAAAAATTGTGAGAAAGTCCTGTCAGAATAAAAACAAGCACCTATATCTTACATTGCCTGCTTTGGCTGGGTGCTTCACTAACAAGTTATGGAGTTGATGCTCCCACGGGAAGCTTTGTATTTGCATTTGCATTTTAAAATCAGCTCTAAGTTAAAACTAAGTGTTCATTGCCTTCTAGAGATGAGGTAGCTCTCTGGAGTGCACGAGCCCTAAGAGGCTGCACAGACACGGGTGGTGAGCACCAGGCCAAGCTATCGACTACAAAGCCTGCATGTGCCTAAAACATACAGGCACAGACAACTGGAGACACACACCCGCTATTACACAGCTGGAAATAATAAAACAGCATAAAAATTATATTGCATCTAGACTAAAAGGCCTATTAGCTGCACTTTTCTTATCCTAAAACTTAACATCTCTCTTGCTTATAAGGTTGCAATAACCTTTCTCATGGAATGCCTATCATAATAACTTTGGGAAATGGTATTACTTGAGCCAAAAAATACAATTATGGGATTGGACAGAAGTGCAATTTTCACCTCAGCAGGGCATCAGACTTCTTGTGACATATACTGCTCAAAAAACTCTTCAGTCTTAAAATCACTGTTATTTATAAACCGGACTTTATCTCAGGTGGTATCTTCCTTTCAGGTCCAAATTCAGTTGGTTTGGAACATAAATCCCAGCCCTGATTTATGCCATTCAACCCCAGAAAGACTATTCTGAACACAAATTTACAGTCTTTATACAAGAACTGTTGGGGTAATGGATTTTTACAGACAATATATAGTGAAGCCGCACAAAAGAGGCAGCACAGAAAATTAATGCTGGAAACAACTCCTAAAAAAAGTGCTATTACTTGATGTAACTACCACGAAGATAGGGAAGAGTCCAGATGCCCCAAATGATTAGTAATAGAACATGGACTTTTCCACTCCTAGTGTCAAAATGTGTAGCAACTGTATAGGCGCTTTCAGTACAATCGCTAAAAAGTAGAAGTGTCTGTTTCCAAACTTGTATGTGCCTTAGGTAGCATCTTTCATGACAACTGTCTCAAGGCTCTACCTGTGTTTTGATACTTCTTAGCCAGCCCTTAGCTCAGCCTATGTCTATGTGAGGAGATCGGGCTCAGCAGGAGGCACAAAGCTGTGGAGTCAAATAGCGCTGAAAGCCTGATGGCCTTGCTACCTGTGTTTCAATTTTTATAGGATAGAGCTTCATTTACTTATACTTATTTGTTGCTATATACATGGACAAAACAAACAAGACAAGGTACAATTGCTTTAACTCTGTAATGTATCATGATGTTATAAATACCTAGCTATGCTTTTAGATTTATTCTGCAGAAAACCAGAGGGCGTTACCTAGTATAGGGAGGCAGAGGCAAAGTAACCCGGGTCCACTTGTTGAAAGTGTCTGAAATGAGAATCCTCTGAAGATGGTACTTGTTGCATTCCACATTAGTAGGAAGACAGTCTCTCAAAATTGGGTGCCAGGTCAGCCCCAGGTCCACTGAGTATTCCAGTTCAATAGCTAAGGGTGGAAAGATGGTTAGTTACTTAATTTAGAGAGGCCTATCCATACACCTATAATAAAGTGCAAGCGCCAAACAGTATCACAAGTCTAAACTGACAAAATAACCACTTAAAAGTTGAAAAGTTTGAACTTTTCAAACCCTTGCGTCAGAAGCACAAAGCTACCTCCTCTGGTGGCAGTGCTGGAGGATGTGTTATGTACTACTGAGCAGGTATAGCTCAGGAGGAGTCTGCAGTACGTCTCTGCATCCACCACCTAACTCAAGGAACCACAGATGAAAAGACAGAGCCAATGTTAAATTGCCAGGATTAAGTCAAGACAACTTCTGTAGCTGCAGCGTGCAAGAAAGTGATGTGACAGCACCATGACCACCAATTTTTTTGTTTTTCAGACTTGAAGAGTGAGATTCAGCTGGATGTGATTTCTGTGTAAAGCAGAGCAACACTCAAATTCACTTTTGGCTCTGTCACAAGAAGGCTTAGTCAGCCTTCCAGCCCTCCTGTAGACCAGCTCATTTCATTACCCAGCACAATTTTAATTTGAGTTTGTTAGTCAGTGAGCTTGCTTCCATTCAAACACAGTCTAGCCACATTAAACTAATGTATTCATTTCTCAGTGAAAATCAGCAATTTCACTGTTTTGATGTTTATGGCTTATAAACTTTTATTATGAAAATTAAAGGCTAGTCAAGCTCACTAAATACTTCAAGTCAAACTTTCATGCAGCCATGAAAAGTAAATAATAATAGGTGCAGAACTGTAACTTGAAGTAAATGTTCCAGCTGCCAAGCATTCTGGCTGAGCTGGCTGTGTAAAACTTGGAGCATGGTTGCAGTGACAGGGGTGATAAATCTGTGATCTTTTTTTTGATTACTACAGACCCATTTCTTCTACCCTCATGCACAGGGAATGACCCTTCATCACCCAATCAGTCCTACTTGATGTTTCAGCACAGAAGACAGTGCTACAGAAATACAAGGACAAGTAGCTACAAACAAGGGTAAGTGAGTTTTTAGTGTTAAATTTGCCTCACCAAAAGAAATGTTTTATTCATCATGACTGGAAGCATGATTAGGTAATGTCCTGCCTAATTTAATATAAAGTTAATATAATGATAATGGTAGTAGACAAACAG
>VYZQ01024064.1:165292-178085 GCA_013400655.1 Mystacornis crossleyi
AGGAAGAGGAATGGCAGGAATTACTAAGAAGTTATTACCATAACAGGAGTCTGTGACAGAGCAGGATGCTGCAAAATCTATTTGCAAGAAAGAGTCTTCATTAACAACAATGTCAGTGGTGACAACGTAGCGGGTGCTGGCTTTCTCAATGAACACCAGAGCATCCCCAGTAGAGCCACAGACTGGCATCTTTGTTCCACCAGGGTGGAGCAGCCACTTCTTACTATCCAGTGTGGTGAAATCATCTTCCAATACTGTATTGCCAGAGATGTTTCCTCCAATAAGAATCTGAAACATTAGGAAAGAAATTGTTATTGAAAAGTAAAGATGTCTGGAAGTCCTCACACATATATATGTGACATAGCAACCGGAGGGAGGAGGAGATGCACCAGTCTATGTGTATTTATTCTGCTGGTCCAAAATGGAAAAATTTACTTAGTAAAGAATTTCGGCTATGAGAAAGGGGAGTATATCTTTCCTGTAAAGGAAAGAGATTGGCTCAGCTGCAAAAATCTAAAATTCAGGGAGGTGACCTCCATCCTTGATGAACTAAAATTGCTCACAAAAGTCAGTGTTAGTAGAAACAGTGATTGCACTTTCCTAGTGATTGTTCCACTCCTCTATAAACTGGTGCACAACTATAAAGATTGCATCTGCTGACAGAAGTGGGGAAATAGTCTCTGTTTTGTCATTGACTATAAAACATCATCATTTTATTATTCAACAGCAAGCAAGGTAGAATTATTTTTCATTTGTTATTCTGAATTCAGTTTCTGATTGTTCTGAACTAATATAACCACATTCAATGGAGATGTAGAAACAATGAGTGTTTTTTCATTTCTAAAAGGAGGGATGGGAAGTAAAATTTTGAAACCACAACATTAAAGTGGTTGGCTTTCTCCTAACAATCTGAATTACCTTCCTTAAAAAAAAAAAATTAAAGCAAATTGCACTTGGACAACCCAGTGACACTACTTAGAGCACAATCATTTTAGAGAAATCATTTCTGTTTTATATCAAGTCATAAAAAGTAATATAATAATCTTTATAAAAGCAAATCCCAAATATTAAACTTTATTTCCATACAGATTGATATTTTTCTATAACGTTTTTTCTATAATGTTATACCACGCCAATTTCATATTTGGATACATATTAAATGAAAGTTTTTGAAGTTTGAAATCAGACTTGAATTTTGCATTTGTAAGGCCTCCTGCTATGTGAACCTGAGGCTCTAAACATGTGTAAAAGACTTTCCTAGATTCAAAACGGGCAATCAGTGCCCCACATGGAAATGCTGCATTAAAACCACGAGTTCAGCAAACAGTAATTTTGCTCTAAATGTCTTTTTACAAAGCATTTTTGCTTGTCTCAGTGAAATGATACATGTCAAAAAAAGGGAGACATTAAGACTGAATCCAGTCTAAAACTGTGTCACAAGAAGCAACTCCTTCAAGGATTCCTCACCTGATCGATCACCCAGGGACTGTAGAAATGCCCATTCTCAGATGGTTGCCACCAGCGAAGCCGAGTGGAGCTTGAACGGGCCTTCAAGGGAATTTCCAGGGCAATGTATCGTCCCACGTTGCTGGAGTTACTGAAGAGGAACTCCTGGAGAAGGCTCCACGTGAGGCCCCCGTTGAGTGAATACTGCAGCAGCACAGGCTGGCTCCTGGGGTCAGGTACCCCCTTGCCACATCCCAGTCTCATGAAGAACTGCACAAATCTAACAGGGGGAGCACTTACTGGAAAGATTTATTTCCTACAACATCCTACACAACGAACCAGGGAGACAGACTTCGTCTATTAACTAGCCCTGTGATTTCTAGCTGTAAGAGTCAGCTTTAGGAGATCTTATGATTTCCTTTCCAAAGCTTCCAGAATGTAACTGGACAGACAGGTGGTATGACAAAAATTCATTTTGCCTGTGTGGTGGTTTCCAGGCATAAGAGGCTGAACAAAGCTGGTCATTTATGTTTTCAGCTTTTGTCTGCATAGCAGATGGTGTTGCAAGTATCGGAAACATAATCCTGGGTGAAATTTTTATCCCTGTATCCCGTGAGTACAGATTTTAGTGGCAGAAAAGCAACTGTGCTCTAAGTAGATCATAATTTGCTATGAATTTGCTGAAATGCTTGAATTCAAAATAAGCATCCCAGTTTTCCACTGGCATAAACCAGAGAAAATCTGGACAGGAGAACAAAGCACATTTCACTTTCAGGGATCATTTTGTCCATTTTGTCAGCCTGGGAAATTTGTCTAAATTACACCGTTTAAATGTGCTGGCTTCCCTGAAGCCAGCCCAAGCCACCCAGGGACACCAGCCTTTCATCCCCCAGTTAATTGGCTTCTCCGAAGCTGCACAATAGACTTGTATCAAACTGCGAAATCCTTCCCATCAGCCGATGCTCATAAATAGCTCCACTGTGCACTCGGAGTGGAGGGAACCGTGCTGTAATGATATTTACTAACTGGACTTGCAGGGATATTACAAGTATTAATTCATGTTTGTACAGCTTTTTCACAGCTTTATAGTGTTTTATCTGTTCTAATTATTATTGCATTAGTGCTGCCTGGCTCATGGTTAAATGAAATGGTGCAAAAGAAGTTTTGTATCAAAAATCTTGTTCTGGTTTGATCTGCAAGTAGATCTGCTGGGAGTGGAGGCTGCAGAGGTTCTGGGCAGACAAAGCTCCAATAAAACACCGGACCTACAAGTCAATTAATTCTAGTCCTCACTGCGACTCACAGTTTCTCTTGCTCCTATATATAACTGCTGTTGCTATAGATTATTATCCACCTCCATGTCCCAGACATAACATATTGCTTGTGCTGTAAAGGAGCACTGGGTACCCTTATGGATCAACATATCAAATGTAATGGATTTGCTTCACTGCTGGCAAGTCTTTCTGCCTCCTCAGATTTACTCCAACATTTGCCACATAATTCAAAGGAAGTAAACCCAGGTGACCTTGTCTCTGTTGCATCTGATTTCTGTGCGTTGCTATTCTTACATCTCAGATTTTACTAATGTAGTAATAACTCACTCAAATATAGGTAACAATGTCTGGCAGATAAAAAAATAATTTTAAATATCTCTCTTCTTATCCCAAGGACATTTTGCAAATATATACCTATTTTGAAATGGAAAAGCAAAGTGTTTTTTTTAAATCTGGTAACACTCAGACATGTGGATATTCTTCTAGTAATGCAGAATTGAAAGGGATTTGATCAGCTGTGATACCTAAAATATTCTGTCTCTACTGACATTTCATGCGGTGCAGTTTCAGCTACCAGTATCACCATCCGGGTGATTTACTGTCCCCTGTGTTAAATTCTTCAGCATATAGGTGTGATGGCCCTGGGCAGTGATTTTCAGTCCACTTGATTTCAATCCCCAGGTGCTGAGTGTGGCTTGCAGCACTGACAGACACGACTGCATGCCTGTGTTCTTCAGGGGATCTCCTCATAAGGAAAGGGGAATGTGAGCACCCTTAAAAAATACTTGTACTCATAACTCCTGACATAAACTGAAACTTGTCCCCAAATCCTGTGCAGAACATGGCACATCTGCGTCACAGCCAGATCTGCCGTGCTTTGCAGGTGGCTGACAGAGTCAGTCTGGAAATGAAGAAAATCCCCCTGGAATTACTTTAGGTTGCTAAAGAGCAGCTCCCAGAAATGCCACTGCAGTGTGCCTTGCTGTTCAGAAGAGAACATACAGTTATTTGTTGCTGTCATTTTTCATAAGCATATATACAAGAAATTGAATGTTCAGCTTTGTTTTACTAAGACAGGAGTAATTTATCTCCATGTAACACCGTGAGGTCAATATGTGCAAATCCAGCTACAGACCATCAGGGAGAAGAGATAAATGATGGTTCTTTGAACATGAGCAATAAGGAAAACATAATTTAGTACAATGGAGCAACTTACAAGATCTTTTGCATATTTTGTTAAACAATCTTTTAATTTCAGAGTGGTCTAGTAATCAAATTAGTGCTGAGAACTGAATTTTGTTTTTATCAAGTTCTGGAAAAAGTTTTCTGTGAGGAATCTTACAAATTACAGGGGTTATTAATATTATACATCACTGAGGTTTAGTTAAGTGCTGGTCAAAAAGCTACAATAGTTAGATATTAGGCATTTTTACTGACCATGACTCTTTACAATTAAACCATTATTTAAAGCTTCAAGACCAATTCTGACAGGTAAAAAGTAGATAAAATGCCTGTTAAAACGTTTCCCCAGCACATTAGAGAGAAGTAGGGTATTTATAAGAGATCAGTGAAAAAAAGTCTTGGAGAAAATGCAGTCTTTCCAAAGTAATAATATAAGAATGTCAGCTAAGATATAGAATAAACTAGAAAACAATGTCTATTTGTTAACATGCTCACAATTGGGATGGAGTTTAATTCATATTAGTGTAAATTTTTTTAATGTGGCTTGCTTAGCATGTCTCACTCATCACGCATCTCCTCTGCAGGTTGTAAAGATACAACATAAACTGTAAATACACTAAAATATTTGGTTTTCAATAGCTGGTGACAGCTTGATGGGAATTTCTCAGTGAATTATTGGAAACAAATGTGCACAATAAGAAAAAAACAAGCTTCAGAAATGTAAGAATTATGGGATGACAAATGTAACGAGCTATACTTTCAGCAGATACTCCTGTTTCAGCAATGGTTCATAATACACCAGACTGTAAGACAAGCAGAGCATTTCTCATGTTACGGGTTTAGGAAACAAAAACTTGCAGGAACTACTGAAGATGTGGCATCAGTTCCCAGAGTCCTTATTTGAGGAAAAAAACCAACATTTAAATGGTTAATGCTATTAAAGTTCAATTTAAATTTAATTTAACATGGTAACAGTGGTTAAAATGGAGCATTTTCTAGTGTGAGGACCATGTCAGCTTGATTTACTAGAGAAATATCACACATGCATTATTCCTCAGTATGTTATTTCCTCAGTGAAATCCTGAAAGGACTTTCGAAAAGGGTATTACCTGGCTTGTGACAAATCTAGGTCTCGAGTCATCAGCATACGTAAACCTTCTTCATTAAAGAAAAGGTTGTTTCCTCCAGACATGATACCACATTTCCTTGATGGCTTTCCACCACTCACAAGGAGGAACCTATCCGACTCCAGCTGACCTGAATACACAGTGAATACATATTTATGATTTACTCTGAAGTGCTCCTGCTGCAAGAGTGCTACTTCCAGAGGAAGAGAGATAAATTAAAAATCACACGCTGACTGAGAAATAGTCAGTGTTTCCAATGCCATGTATTCTAGAAAGCTGACACAGATCAAAACAAAATAAACAAAATAAACCCAGAAGTGTGAAATCTGGGATCTTAGATTCCAGTTATTCACAAGGTTTTCCACTTTTCTTCATTTATCTTACAATAACAACAACTCAGGTCTATAACGAAAGCTCAGGTACCCTGTGGCAGCATGCAAGCAAGGGTTGGCAAAATTGAAAACGAACAGCAGCACCCGTGAAGGGATGAGTTTGGTTCACAGGTGCTGCTTTATGCAAAACATGCTCCTCTTGCCATGCTTGCTAGCGGGGGAAGCCTAGAGGGGGTTTTCGAGTTGTGTGCATGGATGCTCTGTGTGCCCAGGCATGCATGAGTCTTTCAGTTCCCTCCTGCCTTCCCTCTCCCGGGGTCTGCTCAGGTTGCTGAGCACTGGCTCCCACTGCTGAGACAAATAGTCAGCTCTGAAACCATGTTTGCTGTAGCAAGGCCAGTCAGATTTCCCTAGTAGTGAGAAACGACACTCCGCTATTTGCCTCACTTGCAAATGCTCTGTCTCTGCTAAAGTCAAACTACCATCAAAACACAGTTTTCTTCTAAAATTATTTTCTACATGTAGAGTTTCATGGAGTTCTGTTTCAATGAAGATTTTGTATTCCAGCATTAACAGTGCATCAGACATTCACAAACTGTGCTTGCAAATGGCATCTGAACTACTTGGTTCGTGGGAATACCCCCATGGTGTAAATTCTAATCAGAAGCATGCAGGGGTGAGGAAGGCTTTGCTGCTTAATCCCTTGAACCCTGAGTTCCACTAAGATGAACAGGCAGTATTCAGATGCCCCCTCCCAGAGGAGATACCTTCAAAGTCATCCTTAAGGAAGTCAGAGTTCTTGGTGCTTATTTTGCAGGTTGGCCCCGAGTAGCCGGGGTCGCAGATGCACTTGGTGCCGTTGATGCAGCTGCCGTGCCCGTTGCACATCTCCTCGCACTGGGGGCCAATGTACACGTTGTCAATGGCCCAAGTCACAGGCTGGGATCCAGCAGGGTAAAATCCTTGGTACCACCTGAACCTCGCCAATCTGAAAATGGCATAAAAAGTACTTATTTTAAATAATAGTTCCATCTTTTTTTGTATTCCATACATATACCATTATATGCACGTATGTATTATTCTGTGGGAACTGGCTTGATAAATAGATTAATTCTATTTATGACTGATAGATCTAATTCATTCAGTACCTCATGCATATTTATGTTGATGTTCAACCCAAGTAAGAAGTAAAAATAACATTATTCATTGGTTGTAATCCGAAAACCAAATGACAGACATGATTTTTCAAGATTTTAAATCCAGCTACTCTTGTCTCCATCATTGATGGGGAAGATGAATGGCCGTAGTCTGGTGGATTCCCTTCTGCTTTGGTGTACAGTGTGTGGGTCAGACCGGGCCACTTTCACCCTCTCCTGGAGAGTGAGATCCTACTTCATGCTTCCATCCTGCCCTCAGAGAGACCACCTGTAGGGGTGGAGTGGTAGGATCTCACCCTCAATTATGCAGAAAGAAAACATGATCTGTCATGTCACCAGGTATTCAGCTTGCTTTCGGGCATCTTAATCTTAAACCAGGCTGATATTGCA
Organism: Mystacornis crossleyi; assembly: GCA_013400655.1. Lineage (NCBI taxonomy): Eukaryota > Metazoa > Chordata > Aves > Passeriformes > Timaliidae > Mystacornis > Mystacornis crossleyi. The sequence continues at coordinate 172,201 of VYZQ01024064.1, forward strand.
AGTTGTTAATTTAAACTATATTCTCCTTTGGGTGCTGTCCTGTCATTTTTAATTCATCTCCTAAGTGCTGCTCGCATCAATGCTGCGTATAAAAACGAACCAACTGGGGAAGGAGGGAAAAAAATTGAAATGAGGAAAACACTTGAGAGACTAATTATATTCCCAGTTGAGAAAACGTTTTAAGGAAGGAAGGAAACCAGAAGATTGAGAAGGGAAAAGCACTTAATTGCCTTGTGTGTTTAATGTGTCTTGTTAAAGATATCTAAATTAAGCAGGCGAATCAATTCCACAGGTAATTGTAGCTGATAATTTTTTTTCCTTGATTTGCTAAAAAGAAATATTTATGAGGGGACTTAGGACAACTGATATTTGGTGGGTGGGGACACTACTAAGCGTTACGAGAAAGATGCTCAAGAACCAGAGTTCTGCTGCAAGTCAAAATCATCGACTTTAGCGCGCCCTGAGTTGAAGGACACAAGTGTAGGCTGGAGATGTTGTAAGCTCCTTTTGAGAGTAGACCTCTGCCCACCAGGCTGGATTTTTCTTCCTGATTCTTGTCAGCTTCTCCTGTCAGGGTCGCTCCTGGTGAGAGTGAAGCACAACTCGTGCCTGAAGCAGAGAGTGAACCACTGGTCTTGCTCAAGTTGTTTGGGGTTTCTTCTCTGGCTCAACAGGCCCTGGACCTTTCCTTCAGTACGTAACTGGAATACTATTATTTACAGCAGTCTGTTGAGAACATCTATTCATTTCTAAAATTACATATGTAGTGGAAATAACTTAAAATGTCTTCATCCTCAGTTAAATATAACCACTTGACACTTTGGGGATGAAAAGGCTGGGGGATTTTTTTAGAATTACACAAGGAGACAGGTTAGGATTTTTTTTCTTGTTCTTTCAGTGGATTCTGGTAGAGAAATACCCCCTTCAGCCTTCTGGCCCAAGGATCTAATGCACTGAACACCCCATGTAAGCTACTCTGCACTGCTGGGCTTGGCTGGCTGCCAGAAATGGGCTCCTTGCATGGTGTGTTGGTGAAGGAATAGGAGGGAAGGTAGAAAAACACGATAGAAGCACTCAGGAACAGAGGACTAAATCAAAATCCTGGAAGGTTTAAATGAATTAGGAGTCTCCACAGTCAAAATTTTGGTTTGGAGGGATGCATTGATGGTTGGGTAAAGGGTAAAATAATTCTTTTGCACAAAACTAGGAAGCACAAGTGAGCTGGTGAAAGAGATTTCTCTGCTTGAAACGTTCACTGTCATAAACCGGAAAACTCAAGTTTAAAATTTAAACATTTTCTTAAATTATTAAACATCCAGTCTTTCCAAACTTGATTCTTATTTCTTATATAGGTCTTTTCATACTTTCAGAGGCACACATGGGGTAATTTATTTGGTAGAGGACCCACTGACTGCAGTAGTTTCATAAATACTCAGTCTCATAGCTGCATAGACTCATAAAGTCTCATAGTAGCACAGCTCATTTTCATTCATACATGCTACAGTTTAATCATTAATGGTGTGATCTTTTACATAAAGTGAGTTGATGCTAGATGACAGTTATTCCTGAAAAAGTAAACAGTAGCATTTTTACTTTGAAAAGTTACGTATTACTGTGCCTGCTACCACATATTGTTTTTCTATGCTGTGTTGTCATCCAACCTGATTTGTTTCACTAACTCTAAGTTTCTAGTTACTGCAGCAGTTAATTTCTTAGAATATTACAGCTGAGACTGTGAGTATTCAGATCAGACCATTTCCTCATACTGAAGTAGAATCAAGCTTATACTAGCTCACATTTTGCTGCATTTTCTAATGAAGCTCAAATTTCATGCAAGAATATCATCAGTGAATTTAAATGGTTGATGCAGTTCTGTAAAGAACACTCGAAGCACTCTAAGAACATTCAGTTTTGCATTGATTTCACCCTTCTATTAAATTTTCACCAATTAAATATATCGGTAATAGGAAATTGCCTGTGGTTATTCTACATCAGCATTAGGCACAATATGATTTGGGGAATCATCTGGACACTAACTAATATTCAGGGCAAAAAACAGAGAAAAATTTGTCATCTGGTCTGCTCTAGTGCATAAAAGGTGCAGGTCTTATGCACCACTCTTGTGCTAGAATGACATTTTGTGTGAAAAACAGAAATAAAAGCAAAGCAACAAGCAGCTGGGTAGGAACAGAAGCTGGACACTTACCCACAGAGGTGCAGCTTTCCGAAGTGAATGACCTCCCTTCTCCAGCCCTGGGTAGTGCCTGTGTAGTAAGTGCTGCTTGGGTGGTGCTCAGTGGAGCAGAGGGAGCTGAGGTGGCTGCTGCTGCTGTAGCACAAGGGGAGCAGCAGGTGCCAGGTGGCCCCCAGGTCTCGTGAGAACTCCAGCTTCACTGGGTTGGCAGAGGAGCTGTCTGTGGTGCAGCCAATATTGATCTGGGGGCCAAGGCATCAAACACAGAAGGTGACACAGGGCAGGCTGTGGGACCCCCAGCCATTCTTTCTCTTAGTCAGCCTCCCCCATTTAGACTGTATTTGTTTAATCCAGGAAAATGGTGATTTGGGAACCCATTTAACAACAGAGATGATGCACTCAGGACACACATGAACAGGAACTCTTGCACATTGCCCTCCTGTCCATGAGTATATCACACTACGGCTTATGATAACATGAATGTGATAAGAAATCCCCAACAACTTCTAGCTAGAGAAAACTGTAAAGTTAATTGGTCAAATCCCAAAGGAGATTGCTAACATTGCTGGAGCAAATGCACCAGCTCTTGCAGTCCTCTGGCCAGTACTGAAGTAATCACAGCATCAAAAAATGTGCATTATTAAAAGCAGAAATATTAAAACAAAAAGTAAAAATCTTAACTTTTTGTTAATGCCCAGCTATTAATTGCTGAGCTGTCCTATGGTCCTCTTTCATGTTACATTTCAAGAAAAAAGCTTATCACCTCAATATGTTCAGCTTTCACACTCACTACCTATTTGTTCCTGTATAATGCCAAAGCCCTAGAGCGTCACAGTTGGATTGGATTTAGATTCAGTGTCACCAAAACTTAGTTTGGCAGTGTCAGACTTCTCAGGGTGTGCTTACCAGATTCCTGATATAAAGAAGAGTAGAAAAGGCAGAAAAGTTACATGAAAACCAGTTCTACCAATGAAAAGAATACAAAATGTTTAATACAGAATCTGAGACCTCTTAAGACACATTTTCTGCATGCAACCAGTGCAAATTAGTATGCTTTTCTTTTACACTGGTATGTACATGATTGTATAATTTCAAATTGCTTCTGTAAAAGAAGAATTAGTTCCTTCACAGAATGACTCTGTTATATAAAATAAGATGTACTGTACTTACAACACACCAAATAAAAACCCTTTGCTCATGAAACATAAAGCCTGTATTAGAACTATGCAACATTTTAATATTCTTATATATCTTTTTAGCAAAAAATAAGTGTCTTTCTAGCATTCTGTTCTGTTAAAGAAATGTATTTATTTCTAAAACGCGTTACTTCGAAATGAGCATGAATGTTGAAAGTATCCTACATTGAATTTCCTTCATCAGTCTTCAGTGCACATGAGTCGCATCAACCTACATTTGACTAGAAGGATTGTTTACTCATCTGGAAGCTTAGAGAGATGCTTGACCCAATATAGGTTTTGACTCTTGAGACACAGAGAGAAACTCAACTGCATTATGCATAACTCCTTCATTTACACTAACGTTCTCAAAAACGCGAGCTGAAAATGATGTTCTTACCCCATATGGAAGTAGATTTTATGAGTTAATGTTCTGAAGGCTTATGAATATCTTAAAGTGACCTCAAACATTTTTGTTCTACAGGCTGTAATCTATATTTTAAAACAGAAAATGGTTTGCATTCAATAATTTATGAATTAGTTGCATGACAAATTGAAGTGTGCATGAGTACACAGCTAAACCCAATTTTCTTGGAAAACGCTGAGTATCATTTTAGTAATTTTTATAAACTCGTATCATTTGCTGATTATCATGTAGCTCATATTAATACCACAACATACTACACTGTTGTTAAAAGCAGCCTGGTAACTGTGGCATGGTAATTTACATGCCAGATTCTTTTCCAGTTTCTTAATGACAATATAATGATCCCTCTAAACTAATAAATACTAGGCTAACTGGTTACTCCTATCAATAGCTGCCGTAGTCAATGCACAGTTTAGATTCTAGGATAAATCAGAAAGTTTAGTTTAGACTCCCTGTTGTCACTTGTTTCCACTGACTATATGAGAAACACAAAAATATGCTCCTTATTCATGAGCTTTAGTTAACTCCCTAAAATGGGACGATGTCAGGCCACGATAGCCAAAAAGCAGCTCTATTTAGAGCATCTATGATGTGGGCAGAAGAAAAAGGAAAGCAGAAGCTTGAGATAGTACCACAGTGCACTTAAGCCAGCAGGTAGAAGAAATTATTTTCTACTGTCACGGATGAAGTTGTAGCTCTCCACTGGTCAGCCTGTGAAAATGCTGCACTCTTACCTTGAGCAGGCTGTGAAGTGGCCATTTGGACCCTCATATTTTGCTGATCCTCTTGCCTGCCTGTGGTGACTCTCCAATGCATAGGACATGGACTTTAATGCTATCATTGCAAGTATATAGGCATGGACAAAGTCGTAATTTAGGCAAGAAAGTAGAAGACTTTGAGGCAGAAATTTCCCTTATCTGTGTATTAAAAGCATCATGATACATTCACATGAGGGAGAGTAATGTCAAATCAATTAGAGTCTCTACTTGGCAATCAGAACAGCTGGGAAAATATACCAGAACAGAACGTGGCCTTCCACATGAAGAAAAGGACAGAATAACTTTCTGAGGACAAGTACCTCAAATTGGATGATAGTATTTTCATTTACACTCAGGTCCCTTGTGGTAATGGAGTGCTCTCCAACTTCATTTGAAACAAATACCATAGCTGAATCTTCTTCCCTGTAAATAAAGGAAAGGAGTGCTTTAGACTCAGTTTACAAAGTCATTTCTCTCTACTGTATTGCTGAGAGAATCTTACGGAGCTCTTTTAGATGAATATGGGCAATAAAGCCCAATGTTTCCACCAGGATAGAAAAACCAGTTGTCCTCTTTAGGACCAAAGTCAAAGGTATCCAAAAGGATAATGGGATTCTTCAGGTTATTTCCATCAATAATGAAGTCATCAATAATCCAGATTTCTTCTTTTTTGCCTAGAAAGGAAATGGAAATATTCCTATTAAGACCTAATACTAATATTAGAGAGCAGAACAGCAGCCAGTATTTATAGATTATGTGAAGAAGAGGGTGCTCAAAGTATGGGCTCACTATTTTCACTTTCTGTGAAAATAGTCCCCACGCTGCTCTCCAGCCTGACCCTGTGGAATTAACTTTTATTCCCTAAAATTTATAGGAGTCAGAACAAAACGAAAAGTGAAAAGCAATGGCTGTTGAACAATTATCTTCTATCTAAATCACAATTACTTTGAAATTCTGTCATTGTCTTCTTCAATTAAGACTCATCTAAACGAGCAGTTGCTACAGAGCCCAAGCAGCCTGAAAGTGCAATTTCATTCTACATCCTTGTACTCAGCAACTTGTATTTGCCTGGGAGGAGTTCTTCCATAGAGAAGGAAACTCTGAAACTCCTTCTCTCCAATGGATTATATATTCATATACGTCAGAAAATTTGTATTCTCAAACTGAAGAGGAAAGATTAAATTGACAGATATTTTGTGTAACATGTTGTCATTTATCTTAAAGTGTTTGAGTTATCAGAGAAAAGTTTAGATAACTGATTTTGGCAGGACATGTCAGAAGAATGAACTGAAACTGGATTGTCAGGACCAGATTTGAATTTGTGGTTTTTT
>VYZQ01024064.1:189786-224629 GCA_013400655.1 Mystacornis crossleyi
TTAAAAACTCTAATTTTATTTAGGTTTTTTTTGTTTTTTTTTTTTTTTTTTAATTTAATGTAGTGTTCTTTTCCCCTCCCCCCTGTTATCACAGCATCTTTGGTTTAAACTTTGCTCTTAAACAATTTTATGCTTAGGCCCACTTTTCAGCTTGATGCTATTAAAAATAATCATGCCCATAGTGTGACTCAGGAAAGCCCAAATATGCTCTTACAATACCCAACTGTTCAAAATGCTGTGTTTTTCTTGAGCTGAGGTCTCTGCACAACGTGTCTATACTGAGTAGCACTGACATGTGGGCTGTGTAAAGCTGCTTAATGAATTTTTAGGATGGCCTTGCTTACCATGTTGTGGCTGCCACCAGCGGAAGGCAGTGGCAGGGGTCTTGGCCTCCCGGGGTAAGTCTATGGAAACAACCTGGGGTTCCAGGTAGGACATGAAGTCCAGCTCTCGCAGCAAACTCCAGGTGATCCCATTGTCATTTGTGTATTGAACAACAAGCCCTATATTTAAAATTAAGAAAAGCAGTTAGTGTGACTGTGCAGAACAAAGAGGGGGCAGTTCACTCTGTACTCAGGAACTGCCAACCCCCATCCCATGTACCGGCCTTTTGACATCTGCCCCACCCTTTAGGCCTCTCCTGGTCCAGGAGCATTTTGTGGACAAAGTCCTACTGCAAGTGACGTAGGTCACTAGCTGCCACATGCCATCTTGACTGTCTTCAAATCTTTTATAGCCTCAGGGAAACTAAGGATTATACCACAGAAATGATAGGAATAATGTGATTTTCTTTACACAGTACTTATTTCATGTTGAGTATCCTCATAGTTTGTGTGGAAGACTAAGTTATAATTCTGATAGCTGGGATCACAATTCTCCTGCATGTATGCAAGCTCACAGCATCCTTGGAAATTAATTATCATAATATTTAGACAATTTAAGATAGTCTTTGTATTGTACATACAGTATGGCAAACACTAGGACACAACAGAAGCCCAGCAGAGCTCATCAAAGGGGATAATACAAGAAAGAAGCACCTGTGTATATTTCTTCTCTTAAAACATTTTTGTATTGGAGTATGTTCAAAGATAATGGAATTTTCTTCTGTCTTATACTGGTGCAAATGAGAAGAGAATCAAACCCTTGGTGTAATCTGTGTTGAAGGTGACAGCTTTCCTCACTGAGTGAGTCAATGTAAATGCCAAATATCAGGAAACAGTCCACAGACATTAAAAAATTTATACTGAGAGGAAAATTAAATTTTCTCATCTGTCACATCAGTGGTCTGTCTTCATGCTTCCAGGCCACTTTACATGGGAATCTTCTCCCAAAATGCTGATCCTTCTCAAACACAAGTATCAGTCCTCCACCCCAGTAACTTTAAGCATGTGGGTCAAATAAAGAGGAGACATCTGGGAGAGATGAATTTATTCACACTAAATAAATGTTCCGCTGGAGCTTTATAATTTTGCATTTTGGGTAAATCATGCATGAGCTTGGTTTTCTAATTTTTTATTACGCCCAGTGGTGTAGTTGAGAAGATGAACAAGTTTTCAGGCACACAGCTCTTCTTCACGCCAGAAATGGAGTTATCCTGAACTTGAATTTCCTTCCTCTGATTTCAGACCTAATGAAAAGTCCTGTGTACTTGTAAATTTACCTGTTTCCCAACACTATCAAGTAGTCTAATAAAAGCTATTACACCTTGCCTTGTGAATGTTGTCTTTCTTAGACCATCACAGCTCCAACAGTGATACCTACAGCTAGATCACCATTAGGTTTGGTGTAACTAATTATAAATAATAATGTCAATCAAAAGTAAACAGCTTTCTGCACCATTTATGAAAACTGAGGAGGTAATTAATTTATGTTAAAAAAATCTTTTTGATTTTGTAAAGGCAGCAAAATGCAAAAACACTGCAGAAGATGCAAAATGAAAAAGGGTTATTATAAAGAAAAGGGGCTTTACCTTCATTCCTGGCTCTTGGTCTGCTGCAGGAGTTACCAACAGTCTTGCTTCCAAGTTGTACATAAAATTGAACCAGCCTTTTAAAAAACACAGGTTAGAAAAGAAGTGTAATCATCTTCTGATAGCACAAGATCAGTCAGGATAATTTGCCTCTCTTAACTAATGGCATTTTCAGTTAGGTCATTATTCCAGGCTTACTGATTAGGCAATATTCCCAGAGAAATCAAACATGAGAATGGTAAATATTGAAGGACCCAAGACAGAAGAAAGTGAGGTGATTTATTGATCCTGTGCCTAATAAATGTGTTTTTGAGTGAGCAGCAGAATTTACCAGTTCCATCTCCCACAAAAGTTGCAAAATCTACAAATCTGTTTCTTACATCAGATCTTACCTTGGCCTCTTGTAACTAGAAATAAGCTGAAGCTTTAAAATACAGCATTAGAGTTGTAATAAAATTATTATATCCTCCTAAACCACCAATCATTTTTAGATCCTTAAATCCTTGATGTAAACAATTTTCAGTGAAATGAGTTCACTGAACATTTTGAAGTAGGCCCTTTGGTTTTGAACCTATACATTATGATTTCATTGAATATTGGCATTCTCACATCATGAAATGGTGAAAAAAATGTTCCTGATCTGCTTTTCGTGCAACCTGCCCTGTAGTCAGTGCTTTTATCACTTTCCTACCTTCTCTTATTCCTTTCTACTGTAAACCATGGCAACTGTTGCATCTGAGACTCTGCATGAACATTTTTCCATGTCTTCAATTTTTCCCAAAACTACTTCCTGCAATCCTTCTGATACCACAAAACTCCTTGAGACAGGATTGCTGGTTTTATTAACAGAACTCTGGAGTAGTCTGGAACATCCCTGTTTAGCTGTATTTGAATTAAGTATTATTCCATCCTTCTGCTCCAAAATATTGTTAATTTTTCCCCCAATTTGCAGTCATGCCATGGTATCCCTGCTGAGAATTTGTTTATTACTGTGACTCTGTGGTTTTAGAGTAGTTTACACTTCCTCTTAAACTTCACAGTATTGTCCAATATAACAACAATTAATTTCAATTAATGTCCTGCTGCTCACTCACCAAATTTCACTGCATGTCTCAGGCATTCATCTCAGTCGTACTGGGTCATAACTGAGGTAAAGAGCATTGAGATGACTGAGAATGCCACCACCCCCTAATCTTCACATTCTTCACAGGTTGGCTCCATTGCATACCCAAACCAGTACCTGAGCAGAGAAACTGGACTCAACCCCATGATGAGTTTTGCATGCTGCAAGTTGGCAATGCCATTCTCCTCTTTGCTTCCCGGCCGGTTTTTAAATTAGGATGATAGAAAATCAGGCTTCATTGATTCTATTGCATGTAGATAACTTCTTTATTTAAATTTTGAGGTGCACTTTCGCCATTCAAGTAATTCCCCACAAGGATGACCCTTTTTGCTTTAGAGGAGTTTGTCCTAATGTGTAGTAATTTTGGTAAAATCACAGACAAGCTACATGACTACAGCCAGAGCCAGTAAAATGCAGACGGGATTCCAATTTCCCTCATCCACTGTTACATACACAGTATCATAATCCTCTTCTGATTCTAAATCCAGCCAAATTCCAGTTCTGTTATCAAAATCATTATCTACTGTCTGAGATGTTTTGTATACCCACAGGGTTTAGGACAAGCCAGAAAATCCCCATCAATCTCATTGCTAAAATAACCCCACAGATAGCTCAAGACTAGTCAGGCTCACAGTACTACACTGTTTAGCCAGGTAGGTTCTATTTGTTTGCTGCAGCTCTGTTGTCGGAGAAGTATTCAGACAATAAAACTCTAGACAGAAACCTCAGAGGTAAATAGATTTATAGTCCTGTGATGAAATTCTTTTACTCTTGCCAAATGTGAAGATCATTAAAAAGCAAAACCAAAGAACAAAAACCCCTTTTTGCAGAGGGGTGAATCAGCCCATCTGATCTCTAAGTGTCTGACCCAGAACAGCTCCCTGGGATGGTTGCACAATCATTAGCAACAGAGTCTGTAAAGCAGATGGGAGCTAAGTCAGCTAACAAGCCAGATGTCACCACTTGGAAAAAAATATGTATATTCCATGGTTTTTATCTAGCTGCCAGGTAGGCACTATGTGCAAATGCTCCCACTGAACAGACAGTCAAGAGCATCATAAGGGACAGGCCGTCGAAATGGGAGGCAATAGCTCATCAGGAACCAAAATGCATCCATGTATCACATTGTCAGTCAGAAGGATGGAAATACTGTTGGTGAAGTTGTGCCTTTGGTGTGTTGGGCCACACAGTAGGGAAGGGATGGAGACTCCAGGGGGTTCTGAAGTGTAGGGCAAAAAAAAAAAAATCGTCTGGGTGAAATGGACTTTGACACTTAAAGCTCCCTTAGTGCTATGTGACATTCTCCTAATATCTGGGGAAAAAATGTGAAGTCAATCATATAAAGGAATAAGGAGGCAATAGGACAAACAAAGCTAAAATTATGATACCACTTAATGTATAAACTAAAATTTGAGTGTTTTTTTATGGTCATTGGCCCCCAGGCACAAGTTTTAGTTCTAAATGTCCTTAGTGTGACACCTGGGTGTGGCAGTGCCCTGTTGGGCTTCTCCCCTGAGCAGCACCACACACCTCAGGCTGGCAAATCTCAACCTCTTAGGAGCAGAGTAAACCAGGGACACCGAGCCCCCAGGGATCACACTCTGCTGCAAAGAGAAGAGTGAAAGGGAAAAGGGTCTTCGTACCTCTAAAAAAGAAAAAAAAATTCTGTGCATTCCTTACATTAAATTTACATTTTACATTCAAAAAGCTGTAACCGATGATAGGGAACATGCATAGGTAGATCTGCAGGAATTCAGAATGAAAATAAAAATTTAGTGTCTTGCAATACTTTTCAATTTTCAATCAGGCTCTTCCACGCATGATTTAACAAAAAAAGATCTTAAAAGGTCTGGGAAAACACTATTAACCTGAAAAATAAGCAGCTTAAAAATCTACTGCAGGAGTTTCAGCCTTCCTATTCACAGCCCTCAATCCACATTATCTAACAGTATGTCTTTCAAGGCATGTTTCCTGCTGTTTACTCAGTCACCAAAACTCCCCAACCAAAAAACCCTTGCAAAAATGACTGTGCAGGGGTTAAGATGACCCCTAATAAGATAACTGAATTCTATGCAAGGCATTATTGAATGCAGAAAATAATACCAAAATGGAAAGAAGTATTTCCTTTGAATCTCCCCTTTCAAGTGACATTAATTTTAACTCCAATAATGAAAAAAATGTCTAGGCTGAGGAATTATTTTCTTTTTAGTGTATGGGCCTTTCAGTTAACCCTTCACACTGTCCCAAACTTAGTGTGCCTTTGCTTCTAGAAAAAAGACCGAGTTAATGTTACAGATGGCCTCAAACATTTAAGTGGATGCATCTGTTCAGAGCACGGTGTCTGAAGCTGAATATCTGAGTTATACACGGCCAACCCAGGCTGCCTTACAACTAACGAAAGAAAGAAATACATGTTTGCAGAAGAAAAAGCACTGGCCTTTGCTAGCTGCTATTTTAGGATGAGTTGTGTTGCCCTTTTGAAGCAGCTGTTCTCCCCTCTGAACACAAAAGCAGCCTGGGGTAATTGCTGTAATCTAAGTCCATGTTCTGGTCAAGCAGCATCAGGGGGCTACTACCTTTGACCACACACTGAAGAAAGCAAAAAATCCACGTTAGTCGCATTTGTGTTTGAGATGACCACTATGTTCAGTCTAGCAAATGGCCCAGGGACGTAGCTTTGAGCTTGAATTGTTCAAGGGAGTTAACCTGCTCACAGTGATGCTTACAAAACAAATAAAGTGCTGATTTATTTTGATATAACAATCAGTTCCAGCAGGAGAGCAGCTCACATTGTGAGTATGTGGTCAGAAGGGAGATCTTAGTTGCTCTTACCAAGTGTCTCTCTGGCCATTTATGTTTTTGAGGCAGTTTTAAGACACCAGATAACCATATTCTTGTGCAAAAGAGAAGCAGTAGTGTATTAAAATCATCAAGAAAGAGCATTGCTCAGAATTTTGAAACTTCTTTTGGCTTTTAAAATGGTTCAAACTTTACAAAAATGGAAAGCTATAAATATGAATATCTGGAATAAAAAGAGGTTTCATAGTAATATTAAAACTAAAGGAAATACTTTATAAAAAGATTTCTCCAAGAAAGGAAGAATAACTCAAAAGTACTGTTTTGAATGTAGACTTCTTAATGAAGTAGTCTAGACTACTTCCAATATAGTGCTTCCCAGGATTAATAACACAAGATTTGAAGACAGTGGAATAGAAGTGCTCACATCTTCCCAGAGTTCCAGGGCAAACATGTACTTGTCCAAAGCATATTTGTTAAACATTTAATTAGTTTAATTAATAACTAATTTACATAATTATGTAACTATGACACGTATTTGTCAGACACGCAGGGGACAGAAGAAAGGCAGCTGGTGCAGTGCCAGGGAGCAGCTGAGGATGTCCCCAAACCCGCAGCCCCCACACAGCCCAGCTTGCCTGAGCTGGAGAGTGATCACAGAGACCTCCGGCCAGTCTTTGCTGAGTGATCCCACAAATTAAATAATGGAGCAAATCATGGCATTACTTACTCTCAGAGCAGTATTTGTCAGAAGAAATACCTTTTATTAAGCTAACTGCCAAAATTGTAGTGTGCTCAAGGTTTCAGGTGACTAATCTCCCATGAGACTGGACAAAGCAGCAGCAAACTCCAAGCTAAATAGTGGTTAGAATTAACAGCCCTTTGTTCATCCTAATTACATTAATCAGCTAAGCAATTTGAGAGAAGAGGATAATTGCTACCAATGAAGCAGGATTCAGCAGCAGCAGGGAGAGAGGTGAAGGCTTGTTAGCCTCTTGGCTACGAAGAAACAATTCACATTCCATTCTTTAACCCTTCTGACAAGTGGAGTAATTCACAACATCTGGCAAGTAAACAACAGCTCCTTGCTATGCCATCGTCATGCCTGCAATTCAACACAGTTGGGAAAAGGAGCTTTTCTCTTCAGCTACAGGCAGAGTCTTAGGTTTTGTGCATTCTCAAGGCCATGTCTTCTGCCTTAGAATACACTGCAAACTATCTTCTCAGAAGGATAGAGAGTTAGTATTTTATGTTATTTTATGCTGCTATTCCACTGTTTCTAACCTAAGTATTCTCTTTCAAAAAAAAGGAAATATTACAGCAGAATGAACAAAAAAGTATTTTCTCTATCTTTCAGAATTGTTGTACAGGTGATGATTACCAGAAAAATACATTTCCCACCTTCTCATATCCACCCTCTCAACAGGACAGAACAGAGAACATGAATACACAAGCAATTGTGAGAAGCAGCACTGAGCACTGACCTGATATTTGTGGTGTCCAGGGGAACAGTCCTTGCCTCCCTTTTGCCAGGTCCATTGAAGTACAAGGATTTTCCATCACTGAGCACACCACAGCCTGTCCCAACCTGACCGCCTGTTATCTTGTACCACAGAGGGCTTAGCTTCCTCTCAAACCTGTCGAACATCTCACTGTGATTAGGCACGTTAGACACACAGGTTCCATGTGATGCTTCAAGAAAAAAAAAAGAGGGAGATGCTTTGGTGAAACTTCTGGACAGAGTAAGGGTCAAATACAGTACACTGGCACATGGTTCTGTTGCATCCATATGTGACTAAGCACCAGGATTTTCTAAGAAAATGACCCAGTGACTGGATTGTACCTTTTTAAAACCACTTTGCAAATTTCTGTAGGAAGAATAAGCTTTCTTCCTCTAAACTCTAAGATGGCTTATTTCACTAGTTGAAAAATACACACTCTTTATGTTGATAAGGGTTTTTTTGCAAGCAGAAAAATATTATCCTTTTATATAATTTTAGACAAATCGAACAAAAGATGTTAGCTTATTGCTTTGTTGGTTGAGGGTTGAAAAGAGTGCAGTATGCAACTGGTTGTGTCAATCATTTCTTTTTCAGAGGGTTTTCATTTTTGGTTTTTTTCTATTTCAGAATAAAAGCCCCTGAAACCAAAAGTGAGCAGAATTTTCCACAGAAGAGAACATATGTTCCCTCCTGGTCCCATGCCATCTGATGGCCAGGGGACTCAAAAATGGCAGCGATTCTTTTGAAGATGATCCAAAGGCTTTTAAGCAGACTTTTCAGTTTATAATATTTTATTTTGTTTTCTCGTTTATTGCTAGTCCCTTCCCATTCATACAGATGGTGATGTTCAAAGATTGTGGTTGCCAGAAACATTAACAGTGTCCGCTGCCTTCAGCTGCTCTGCTTTGCCTGTGCTGAATTTTATTTAGCAAAACAAAAAAAGATTCCTGTTGGCAGCCCATGCAATATATGTCATCATGTATTTTTCCAGAATATTGGAAAGGAAAAACAAGATGCCAGATTTACAGCTTTAACTCAGCCAGTGCTTGCTGTAAACCCACCTGAAGAGGGTTGTCTTACCCGTGTAGCCCAGGTCACAGAAGCAGACTCCCGAGACGCAGTCCCCGTGGCCGCTGCAGTAGTTGGGGCAAGGCTCGGAGATGTAGACGCCGTCCAAGCCAAAAGGAGGCACGCTCTTGTGGGAGCTGCTCTCCTGGATCCAGCGGAATCGAGTCTTGCTGCAAAATAAAAACAATGCTATTGGTACTCCTGGCTTCAACAGCTACTGCTCCTTGCTTGAGATTAAAAGGACCTTTTCCTAAATAAGCCATTTGAAAATAGGACGCCTGGATTTCTGTCATCCTACGTTTTGTGTTACATTGCTTAAGGATATTTCTTTCAGGCCTTTTGGCTGCATTTTGACTTCCTCTGTTTCTCTGGCCCATATCCATCAGTGTGATGCAAAGAACAAATACATGGTTTTATCAACAACAGTGAATGATTAGATGTGACTTTGAAGATGCTTTTTACTACTCAGTTCAACCTGAACTGCTAATTACATATTAAAATCCCTCAACTCCATTTCTTACAGTACTTTTGAAAGGAACTCAGAGGTACCAGCAGTGCAGAATTTATTATGGGATTGCACACTTTAGAATAAAAGAACTTTAAGCTATTTGGTTACAAGAAAAAAAAGCCAATTTCTACATAGAATGGCAAAGACCATGTCTTACATGCTGAAACCAGTCTGACCCATCAATCCCAAAGTTAAATCCTGATAGTGAGGTGGAGATGTGGTAGACCTGGTAAAACATGGATGAAGGAACAAACAAGTGATATCACTAATAACTTATCTAAGGCTGCTGAGTTGACACAGCTGGCCCAGAGACATATGATTGACAGTCAATCACTTCCCACTATAAAAGCCTAGTCCCAAATTTTAATGGCAGGGCCTTCTGACATACCCTTTCTTGGAGTGGGTGGGTATTCCTCCCTTGAGTGGGGATGCCCCTGAAGGTTAATCCTTGAGGCTGAGCAAGAAATTTGCCCATGGTCATTGTATGGGTGAATAACATCAATTTCTACTTAATAATTGTTTTTACTAGCTTTAATAAAATTGCTTCAGTACAATTGCTTCAATGCAATTGCTTCAATGTTGCTTCATAGTGCAGTATATTATAATGGTTGTTATAGCTCCAATATTGTGTAGTAAATAATTCTGATTAAGATCTTCTAGTCTAATTGTTACCATAATAAATCATAAATAAACATATTTATATAAATAGATCTAGTTTGTCATCCTTAATCCTGCAGGACAATGTTGTGTAAAGGTTCAGTTACACTTGTATAATCCTTTAGACATAAACCACTGACAAAGTCTGGGGCTAAGACTGGATCCAGCCACACCCAGGCACCACTCTGAGAAGTTTAGAAAGAAGTGAGGTCCTTTCTTGACCTCATGACTCACTGGGAGGGCTTCTCTAGTAAACTTTCTCTGAAGCTCCCACTCTGCCCACAACTCTGACCCACTGCATAGGAGACTTGGTGAAGAAAAAATATTTTGGTTATTAATTTCCAGTCTTCAACTTTTCGCTGAATCATTTTACAGGAGCTCCAGAGAGGGGAAGAGATTTAAAATCTCATTGCCAATATAATGGATTAACAAAGATCCTCCTTGCTACTCTGCCTAAAATGTAATAAACCAATTGCTTTTTTGTTTTTTGCTGTGCACTGGGATTTGGTAGGTAGGTGATCATCGTGCTCATGCTCTGTACCAAATAATGAAATGGGATGTTCTCTGGTCAACCCATGAACCATGATTTCCTAAGTGACCCACAACAAACTCAGCTCTCAACACGCCAAGACACTCACTGTAGTCACAATACTTACATTCTTAATGTATTAGCATGAGCTTCTTATTCCTGATCACATTACTGAACATAATGCCAAACAGATTGCTGCTATTGATTCTGCCCTGCTTGTTTTGGGTAAATCAAATCAGCTGGTGTCAGATCTGTGCAATTTGGCACCTGCCTTTATTGGCTAATTACTGAAGAAAAGACAAACTTGTTATGGTACACACTTCTATTTCAAGTCCTTGCGGCAGAGGCACTGGCTCCCCTGATACAAAATATGCCACACACTCAAATGGGATTGAGGACGAAGAGCCTGTGGCAGGAGGATGGGTCAGAAACTCAGAGGCAACACTAGAGAAGCTGCCTGGGGGGCAAGAGGCAGGAGGCAGGGGAACATGGCCAGAGGCCTGGTGGGGTGGTTGTGCTGGCAGAGCTTGGTGCATCCAGCAAATCAGATCGGGGTGTTTTACTGATGGAGTAAGACAGAGTAAGGGGAGTGAGAAACTTCAGCCAAATCCAGATAAGACTGAGAAAAGCCTCCTGATTTCAAGGCTTATTTGTGTCTTCCACCATCTGATGTTTTCTCACTTGTATCAATCTTATGCTGAGGTTGTGCTTGCAAACTACTGTTCTTCCCTCCTTTGCCTCTGGCTGTCCCGGCTGCCTTCAGTGACACAGGACATTATGCATCAGCTCAAATATCTTGCTAAGGTTTCTTTGCCCAGTGGTAACTACAATTAATCCTGTTCAAATGGCTTCTTTAATTCATGTGACTTACTACTCTCTTGCTGGTGCCTCTGACCTAACTGGCATGGATGAAGACAATGAAGGGATTGATGTCAAATTAAAATGTGCTGGGTTCCTCACTGCTTTGTAGTTTAATTATTTATTATAGACCAATCTGACACCTTTAAAATGGAAAATTCTCACTGCTTTGGGCAGCACAGTATATTTTCCCCAGATCTGCCATATTTTAACACTGCTTTTATTCACAGCTTTGCAACTTTTTCCTACTGTACCATTCTAGAAGCAGCTAAATCAGCTAAACCACGGGTCCCACTGGCATAACTGGTTTAAAATGCACAGTACCTGGCTGCAAGTGACCTGGGGATAACAATAGTAATTCTTGTCCAGTCCTCAAAGTCTCCCGTGTGGTACACGGAGGGCTCGCTGAGCTCGCGGGAGCTCCCCTCGCAGCCCTTCATGCCCGGGGATGCAGGGTAGCAGCCCTCCTTCACCAGTGACCAGAAAAGCCCAGCGTCGTGTGAGTACTGCAGCAGAACAGGGGCAGAGCTGCTGTACTGGCTGGTGCAGCCAATGTTCAGCTGAAAAAAAAGCAGAGAGTCAGAAATTATATGAAGAAACCTGCACTGTTACTAGTATTTATTGGTTGCAAGCCACCTTTGACCTTTTGGGTTGGGAGGCTTAATGTTCTGAGCACTTGCTCAGAACCCTGCTGGCAGACTGATGCTTGGAGTCTGTTTCTTACATTTGTATGACATTTCTCAGTAAAAATTCCCACTATCCCTTCATTAAGGTTGCTGAGTTCAGCAGACAAAAAGGTGCAAAGAACTGTCCAAGGTCCCTGTGCATAGCAAGCACCAAACAGCAAACACTGTGCAGGCACCTGCACGCCCAGAAGTGGAAAGAGCTGTATCCTCTGGGATCCATCCCATCTGCAGCCCAGTGTGCCCAGAGGATCAGCCTGACTCCCAGATTAGCCCTAACACAGCCTTGTCACTGGCCTTGGAGGAGTGATGTCTGGAAGTTGGCACTGCAGTTTGGGTCCTCAGAATAGAGTAAAATTGGATTAAGTAGAAAAATGCATATTAAAATGTGAAATGAGAATGCAACCAAGACCAAAATCAACTGCTGATTTTAACTTTTGGTTTCATTTTTCAAGCTATCAGAAAAATATTAGTTTTCATTATTTTTTTGCAGAAATTCTACTTGAGCTGTAGAATGTAAAATGTAAAACAAAATCATTCATGTAAAATGAAATAATTCTGACAAATTACTGTCTTTGAGCTTATCAATGCAAAATTATTCCAGTCTGCTATTTAAAATGGAAATTTCACACACTCACGAAAGCTTGCAAATAGGACTAACACATTTATGTACAGGCTGAAAAGCTTTCCAAAAAAGTATAAATTCAGTCCTGAAATAATAGACTTTATTAGGAAGAACTCACTGTTCTGTGACACATTCTTATGTTTTGTATAGTTAAGTTACATTGTCAAGTGCCTCAGTGATGGAAGGTGTATGAAACATTTTTCAGTACTGATTTTTTTTTAACCTAGACAATTTTTAATTGCTGTTGATCATCAAACCTAGAGAATGGAGACTGAGTCACTGAAGTGCTGGAAGGTGGTGAAGAGGTGAATAGCATCTTTTCCAGGCTAAATGGTATTTATATATTGAGATATCCTTGGGTTGTAGATAGTTCAAAGTATAAAACTCACAGTCACAAGGAAATTGTACTGAAATCCCTCAGTTTTTTATTAGCTTGTCTTTTAGCTGAAATTAGATTATTTTAAAAATCCCAGTATTTCTAATGAACTTTCCTATTTATAGAACTGTGGGAATTGTATTTGAAAAGCTGCCTGTAAACATCTGATCTCTTTAATAATTCCACTTGTAAATTATTCAGTGTCTGTATCCACCAATTATGTAAGGACCATGTATTTGTGGCGAGCTCATTAAAATTGCATTGCAACCAACTTCCAGAATTCACCAATGGGATTTCATTATAAACTCAATAAAATTTTGATTAGGGTTCAGAAACAAGAGCTTGTCAAAGCAAATACACTTTCTTTGGAGCCCATATTCTGATGTATTGTCAGACCACTGAAATTTTTGTAAGCTCTTTAAAGAAGAAAATGCTAATTGGAGCCTATATTCATTGACACAATAGAAGTAAATTATATGAAAAACCCACACTGGAGTACAGAGCAGCTTGTAAGTTCTTAAATAGTTTAAAATACAAAAAATGTACCCAAACCGCATTGGAGCTTTTATGCTCTCAGAGCCCCAGACGGGATAAATCCTTTTTTGCTTGACAGTGCAGTAGCATTTCCTAGTACTGACTTGAATATAAGAACAGTCACTTCAGCCCACTTCTGAAATGTGCTGAAGAACAAAAAGCTTTAAAACTTCTCCAGAGGTGTAAAAATGCTTTCCCACACCAAGGTTTTGGCTATTCTTTCAGAAAGCAGGATGGCATTTTATGCTGTATGAGATCATACGGGTGCTCTTCACATCTTTTTATGCAATGGCCTAATATATCACCTTTGAACTGTGGATATACTACCTGTGAAATGTGGCCCCAGTGGCATCTTGCAAGTATTGGCTAAGGGCAGTTTTACTGATATTCTTGCACAGATTTATGTTTAAGGAATACCTTGAACTGCAGGACGTATCCAGGCTTCAGAGTTAAATCTCGAGTCACTGCAAACCGGTCTCCATCTGATTTACCAAAGAGCATGGCAGAGGGGGTGGCAGAGCAGAAACTTTCATTTTTGGTCATCCCTTCATTGGCAAGCATTAACCATACACTCATCTGGTTCATAGGGTAATCAAACGCCGGCTTTTCATAAAAGTTCTGTTAGAAACGAAAACGAAAGCCAGAGATATTATCACTTTGCAGTGTGACTTCAGAATAATTCCCAAAATGATGAACTTTCAAATTTTGTAACTTTTATTTTCTGTAATTAAAAAAAACCCTTAATTTCCAAAACATCAGTCTTGTCTTTTTGTGGAGATACATCATTACATCCTCTGTCACAAAGATTAGGAGCCTGATGATTTTTGTGAAAAGATACAGGTTATTACCACACAGAGAGGCAGCTGAAAACACTACAGCTGTCTCTTTAAATAGACCCAGTATTTTCAAAGAAAATTATATTCAAACAAGTCTCCTAAGAGGATAGCTCCTGTTTTGTGGGGGTGCCAACAGCCTGCTCTTGCTTATTACCTGTGGTAAGGTGGGATTAACAACAGGAATGATGTGCTTCTGCTTCTCTGACAAAATGATGATGTCGTCGATGGCCCACTGATCGTACCCTTCCCCTGAGAACACCGGCTGCCACCAGCGAAACCTGGTGCAAGGTGTCTTGGCTGCAGCCGGCAGCTCCAGATAGACAAACCTGAGGAACAGAAATTGAGCCGAACTTCAGAGAACACAGTCTGTAGACAAAGGTATCACTCAACAGGGAAAAGAGGCAGGATAGCTGGCATCTATCTTAAGCGTACAATTCCTTGGTAACTTGTGTGTCCAGAGAAGGGCAGCGGAGCTGGGGAAGGATGTAAGAGAGTAATTCATAGGAAGTGCAGCTGAAGAAATTGGGGTTGTTTAGTCTGGAGAAAAGAAGGCTCAGTGGATACCTTATTGTTCTCTACAACTACCCGAAAGGAGGTTGTAGTAAGATGGGGATTGGCCTCTTCTCCCAGGCAACCAGCGACACGAGTACATTGCCTCAAACTCTGCCAGGGAAGGTTCAGGTTGGACAACAGGCAGAATTTCTCCACTGAAAGGGTGGTCAGGCATTGGGGCTCCCTGGGCTGCCCAGGGAGCTGGAGGAGTCACTATCCTTGGAAGTGTTCGAAAAACCACTGGATATAGCACTTAGTGCTGTAATTTAGTTGATACGGTGATGTTGGGTCAAAGGTTGGATTTCATGACCTTGGAGGTCTTTTCTTAATGATTATATGATTCTATTATTCTATTTTTCCATTTATCTAGATTATACACTGCATATCAAGAAGCCTTCTTTGTCCTTGTCTGTGGAGAATGTAAACTCTTTAAGATAATGTCTATTTTTTATGCTCTATTACTATATAGCCAAGCACAATAAGGAACTGATTTGAGCTCTCTAGCTTTGAATTAAACTGTTCAGCTGATCCATGTTCAGCAGATCTTAATGTTTTTATGATGCCAGGCAGTAATAGTGACATATGCTAGCAGAATTAATTTCTCCTTCTCATCTGCTAATTGGTCCTATTTGTAGACAAAAGCATCCTTCTGTTACAAAGCAATAGATTATGTAGCAGTTTCCTTTGGGTAAAAATATTTCAGCCCTCCTATACAGATCTTTGTAAAAGAACTTTAGGTCTCCTCAGTTTGCTTTATGTTTAACTTTAAAAACACCTTACAAAAACGATGCTAAATAAAAGTTCAAGTTTAAAGCCTAATCATACTTATGTCAAAAAGTACAAGAATTAGTTACATGCCCAGTCCTATTTCAGACACCTTACATGTATGCATTTATACATACAATCCTTTTGTCACTCTTTCTTTATATCACATGACTTTTTGTATCATGGACTCTGCTTCACTTGCCAGTTAGGCATAAAGAGGAGAAGGAATTGTTCTTTTCCAGAGAATTCCTAGATTTATAGTTGAAGAATAAGGAATTGGAAAAAAAGATCTGGACCAGGTTTTAAACAAGAGAAAAATATATCTACCTAGCTATGTTCAGTAAGGACTAACCCTCTTCATTGCTCAGGAGGGCAAATATTTTGTCTAAAAATGTATTGGATAGTTCAGTGATGAAGCTTTCACTATTTAGTTTCTTTGTTGGATGTGTCCTGTAATTTTGACCAAGTAGAGACTAAAGCTCTCACCTAGTAGTTGAGGGGAAGGAGGTAGCTGTAGTTTGTCTGGATTTTAGTAAGGCTTTTGATACTGTACCTCACAGCATCTTTACCGACAAGTTGTCCACCTATGGGACAAGTGGGTTCACAGTGTGCTGGGTGAAGGCCTGGCTGAAGGGCAGAATTCAAAGGGTTGTAGTGAATAGGGCCACATTTGCCTGGTGACTGGTCACCAGCAATGTTCCTCTGGTTCAGTCCTAGGGCAGTCCTGTTCAAGGTATTCATCAATAATCTGCAGGAGCTGAGTCCACCCTTTTGCTGATGATACAAACTGGGCGGTGCTATTGACTCTCTTGAGGGTCAAGAGGTCTTGCAGAGGAATCCTGACAGATTGGAGCATTGGGATTGATTCATGGGATAAAATTTAACAAGTGGAAATGTTGATTCTGCACCTAGGATGGAGTAACACTGAGCACAGCTGTAGGTTCCTTCTACCTGAAACATTCTATTCTATTCTATTCTAATTCTATTCTATTCTATTCTATGTCCAAGAGTTTTATACTTCCAAGCGCCTAGATTACCCCTAGGAAAGAACAGTCTGCCAAGTTACAGAAGTCTTTCTGAAAGCATTGTTCATTGCAATGCAAAATGACAAGATGAGAAAATAAAATAATTTGTATGTTAAAAGACACGGATTACAGGTAACAGAAATCATGTTAGCACCTATGCAGACAAATAAAATTTAAATTTTCACTGACAAGGTATCTGACAGCAAATTTGAATGGATGAAAATGATTTCTTCTCCTCCTTAAATATTTATTTAAACGAGCTTTTGCTTCATATGACATTAATACATGTTCATTAGATCTGAAACCAGAGTCAGAGGAAATGGAAGATTTCTACACCTCTTTTGGGCAAGTTCTGTATTTGCTTGCTATTTTTTTGCAGATATTAGCATTCTAGTCATGTTTCATATAGGAAGTAAGTGATAGGAAATTTTTTATTTTACTTCAGATTTTAAGGCCCACTTTCATTACATTTTTCATCCCTAGTGACAGGAGTTTACTGTGCCAGCCAGAAAAAATTTCTATATAATGACAACTTTTAAGCTTTAAGACTTTAAATTATTATTCATGTTTTCATAAGTTGAGAAATATATTTTTTTTAAAGCTGATGCCATATGGATTAATTAATTTAGACCAAAATTCTACCTGGGTTTGCTGAAGTCAGAGAAATACATTTCTGCTAGTAGTTGCCAGTTGATCCCACCATTATTGCTGTACTGCAGCAGCACACCTTCTTCTCTGCTGTCGGGTTTATTGCATGAAGAGGTCTCTCCTCCAATCTGGATATAAAACTGTACAAAATCCACCCAAGTTGTGTCCAAATCCCAGCTTACCAACTGTCTTTTTCCAGCCTACAATACAAAGAACAGAGGGACAATAATAATTTTAATTATGACATCTTCACAAAGAATAGGCATATTTAAAGTCTGTCACAGATGAATATTGCACACAAAACTATGCAACATGAATGACATTGACTTTTGTATCAACTTGGCTTTTTTTGTCTTTCAATTATTCTGCTTGGCCATCCTTTACATCACCCTGATTTGATCCCACAAGGATTTTTCTTATTAGATTTCAACACACAATGCAACTTCACAGCACAATTTCCACATAACTATTTCATCTCATTCCTTCAAGGTCCCAAGTACTTTCAGAAGAGGAAGATCAAGTGCTGGATATCCTGAATCAACCAGGGATAAATTTTTAAGTATTCAGCTTTTTATCAATAATGCATAGAGCAGTAAAAGGCCATTTCTCTAGACTTATTTCCCTGGTCAAATCTTGCACTGTGCAGTGTTACCCAATCACCTGGATTCATCTCCTATAATACCTTGCTCGAAGCCCATCTCCTACTCCAGCCCATCTCCGCTCCAGGGAGCGGCATTTTCTCTTCGTGCTTCAGCTGAATAAGATTTGTTCCTACACAAAACTATACTCTTTTCCTAGAAAGCATTGTAAATCAGGAGTCTCTCAACTAAAACCTGTGGATTTGGTTTCAAGTTTACCTAGGCACAGCTAAGAGAAACAAATAGACTTGTAAACAGCTTTTCCAAGAATGTTTTTGAGTTTAGCAGGTCAATGTGGTCGCTCTGTGCATGCCGGCAAAGGAAGACAGAGCATATTCATCTCAAAAAAAGCTTCAAGAGCCTTTTACTGTAACAAAAATTATCCCATACCCTTCTTCCCTTTGTGCCCTGGTGCTTAAGGCTGAACGTGTGGACTTGCACATCAACAAACTTACAAGATGCTGATATGGGATATGAAGCTGCCTGTGACAAGGCAGAACACAGGACAAGAGCAGTGTTCCCAGAGAGGTGACCTGCATGCCCTGCATCTGTCACAACCCTGCCCCAGCACAGCATCATGCTGCCACAAGCTTTCACCGGTAGGGCAAAGCCATTTGTGTACAGCTGCAGAGAGGATGCAGGGATCATATTTCTGCATTTATTAAAGTAGCTGCTATCTGGCACCACCCCCCAAAATGGAGCTGTCATCATGCCTACTGTTTCTGATTCCCTTAAAAAACCATGTGTTTCTGTCCATCTCCAAGCATAAAAAGGTATAAAAAAGGGAAACCAGGGCTATGTTATGACACGAATAATTTAAGTAATGTTTATGTTTTTCTCTCTCACTTGTACATTTATGATCCTTATGACAAACTTCCAAACAAACTTGAGATAAGCAAAGTGGCAAGATCTAGCTGGACACAAGTAACAAAATTTATGAGCTGAGATTTAAAGTATCATCTGTGTTTTTTAATGAGGTGATAGATGAATTTAAATCCTGTTCCATTCATCACCTCTTTCTTCTTTCTACACAGCTGGGGGTAAACCCAGCATAGATAAATGTCTACTGCTTTCTTTCTCAGAACATTTTGCTTTGCTAGTATAACAGCCTGAGCTCATTTGTAGACCCTACCAAATAGGCCACCTCACACTGTGAGACTGATTTCTGGAAGCTGAATATATGGGGGTCTGAAGCTTGGGTGGTTTGAATCACTGATGACAAGGCAGTAAAACCTGTGAAGAATCCTTTGACTCTCAAAAAGCTCATACAGGATACAGTCATACTGTTTCAGTCTTAAATTGTGCCTGTTGTTTGGTTTATTTGGTTGTTTATTCCCAGCTGAGATTGGAATTACCTCCTGAATGGTGCCATGACAGCGAGATAAGTCTTGGATGCAGCCCTGAGCTTCAGGAATTCCCTCCTGAATGGTGCCATGAGAGCAAGATAAGTCAGCCTTGGATGCAGCCCTGAGCTTCCCGGTGCAGCCCCACGTGGCCAGTGCTGGCCAAGGTGACAGTGATAATCTCTGGGTAGTTTGCTTTCACAGCTTCATTTGGAGACCCACTGGAATTTGAAATTATCACCCTCAAATCAAGCCAGTAATGGGTATTAAGGATGCAAACACCCTTGCTGTCCCATGGGCAGGTGTGTCCTGGCTGGCTGGGGTACCCGGCATACTGACCTGCAGTGGGCCAAGCTCTGGCTCTAAAACCATTACAGGTGGGTTTTCCATATCTACACCCCACAGCAGCTCTGCCTGCCACAGGGGTAATCACAGAACCAGGTTAATTGAGAAAGGGCATGAGTGACATAAAGCCTCAGAGGAACTGCAAGGGCTAACTGAATTGTGAACACACCTACAATTGATTAAAATGAGTTGTAAAACAAAAGATAGAGGGTTGTCAGAACAGAGCCAACATTAATTCTGGCAGCAGTAATTGATTATGGCAGCAAACATTAGACATTCAAATAAAAAGTGTCTGTTTGAGCAAATGAAAAGAAATGTGAATATGAGCTCCCCAAAACAATACAGAACTGTTTGGCAACTATAAAAAATTTTTTTTATTATCTACCAGCATGACCACTAGATGCCTTGAGAAAAATCTGAACAGAAATTAAATAAACCACCTTCTGTTGACAGCATGCAGACTGCTACTACTCAAGAAATGAGTGATAACCTAACCCTTAGAGATCAATAGAAAAAACCCAAGAATTTCTAAATTAGTTTTCCACTCCTCCTTAGCAGGAATCAGAAGAAAGATCATAGCAGGTTAATTCTAATTTAGCAAACTACTTTTGAGAAACTTGGCATAAGGAACCAAGCCAGAAGGAAAAACATCTAACAGGGAAGACAATTATATAAAAAATCCAATTATCACAATTAGCTAGTTATACTGATTGGTCTATTATGAAATTTTCAGTGCAGAGCTCTATTTCCAGGGGAGCTGGATGTGAGACTATGTAGGAGTGCTGAAAATTATTTCATGGGTTAGATTTTTGTAATGAGGTAAACAACACACAATTACACAGCGTTGCACATTGGGTTATTCTTCTGGGACTAATCTGGCTCTCATGACAGCAGTGGCAGTTTGATCAAACCTTTAAAAGGGAAGCACATAGCTGCATCTATACTCTTCCTTTCAATTAAAAACAAAACAAACCTTAGTACCAGACCTGAGGAGCAACAATACAAAAATAAATCTGTGATTACAACGCATAATCTTACATCTGGTCATAAAGATCTCTTTTTATTTTAGCTATAATTGCTACTAATTAGCAGAATTCCCTATATCTCTTTCCTGTTCTACTATTTTTTGTCTGCAAAGTATCCAAGTTATACAAAAGAATATTCTTCACGTTAACCATTTTCTAAAAGCTTGAAAAAATGGGTTTTTTCACTAGTTTTGCTCCTGTGACCTCAGATTAAGCTGCTTGTCCCCTGGAAAGCCAACCTTTCCCCATCTCTTACCCAGGACAGCACAGAAGAAACAAATGGGAGCTGCTGGATGCTGAGAACTGAGTCTTAAAAAAGAAAATCTACAAGTAAGACATTGTGAATGTACACACTTCCCAGAACACTGGCAATTTACCACCTTTTACTACAGCTGCTGTTTCTTGAATAGATAGTGCACGTGTCTTTCCCTACCTCTTTTGATTGCTTTGTTCTTTACCTGCAGAGCGCAGCTGTGCCATTTAATGCACTTCTAATATTGCATGCAGCTTTCTGCCACTTCCCTTTTCTTTGCCACACTATGCTTCGTAGAAACCTATAGTATGTGCCTTTATCAGTCTCCCAGCCCTCTTTAATACCTTATTGAAGTAGAGTGAGGAGCCAGACGAGACGACCCCACAGCCTTCCTCAGGCTTGACGATCTCTCCCCCAATAATTTCCTGCCACTCTGTCTTCAGGGTATCTGGGTTCTCAAAATCAGACATGATGGTTGAAGAAAGGGGATTTTCAGGCTGACATTCAGTACCCCGAAACCCTGAATCACACCTGGAAGGAAGTGTAAACACAACAGACGATTAGTTAAGGTGGTGCATTGATATTATAAAATTCAATTTGAAATAACAAATCATTCTGGGATTGCAGTTTTGTATCGTCGAAACAAACCAGAATAACTGGAAAATGGGGAGACCTTGTATCTTTTTTCTAAAAAAAAAGTCCTGTGGTGTCCAGAAAGTTTGAATCTGGCAGAGAGTAGCAGTCTGTGTCCTTGGTGTAGCACCCATTCTGACAGTGGCTGCCAAACAGTGCTGAGCTGGTCCCTGGCATCCTTCTGACCCAGTGAAGCAGCTCTGGCCCTGAGCCGGGGTCCTTGTGCAAAGGGCTGGAGGGGCCATCAGGACACCTGCAGCAGGGCAGCCCTGTGCCACGGAAAGCTCTTCCAGTGCTTGGATCTGACAATGGTACAAGTTCTTGGACACACTGGTGCGGAGCAACTGGTTGCTAATGCTGCCTGAATGGTCAACCCCTCGTAGTGCTTTTATTTTTTAATGTTTAATCTAAAAATAAGAACAACGGCCAAGAAAAGGAAAGTATGGAAAATAGTAGGGTACCTGAAGTATCAGGAGACCATTGCTGAGAGGGGCTGACAAATGCTTCATACCTGCAAACACCGTGGTCGCACCAGCCGTGCCCGCTGCACATGTTGGGACACTGCTGGCCAATGTAGATGTTGTCCAAGGCCCACTCATCCTGGGCTGTGTAGTAGCACTGACTCCAGCGGAACCGTGTGGCACTGGACCTTAAAACCAAATACAGTGCATTAATTTTTGATTCTTTACAGAACAGTGGGAAAACAGAAAAAATGTAACCAAAAAAAAAAAAAAGGGGAAAAAAAAAANAGCCCAGGCTGCAAAGGCTGACACAACCAATGTCAGATTTTTGCAAATTAACTTCCTAGATGATGTCACTCACTGCACTGGGATATAAAATGGACTTTCCAGTGACTGATGATATTTCTGTGGTAGAGCACATTGCAGATGTTGCAGGAATTTTGAGCATTATTTTAAGGTAAGCCTCCCTGTGAATATTACTGGATTTTTATTGTGTGATGGTTGCAAAATTGGAAAGGTGGATTTAGGGCCTGACTTTGCTTTTTATATTTTTGGTCACAGTTAACAGGTCATAAACTGTGTAAACAGGTTTCTCCTGATATTTATTATTTAAAAAATTATTAAAGTTCTCGAGTGTAAGTGAATACCAACTATTTCCTTTCAACAACACTTGATTGTTTTTTCTTGGATATAAAAATTTCTTTTTTTCAGGATGATTCTAAACTAGATTTTGCTCACGTATCACTGGTGACATTGAGATCACAAGTTTTTGACAAAGATCCTGTGTCATAGCACCTATTTTTTTTCCGCACTGCAAATAGCTTGCTCTTGGCCAACAACTCAAAATCTCTTAACACCCAAGGTTTGTGTGGGGAACCATCAAATTAAACTTCTTGCCTAACTAAGCTCTGGATATTTGTTATATTCTTCAAGCACAAAACCTTGCTTTAGCTTCTCCTTTCTAAATGGTTTATCTTCAACAGCTTGTTTTTCTTAACAATAGTGAAGTCAGCTAACATTATCCATTAAAAAATGGTTACTGTTGGCCCTTTAGGAGATTGTCCAATGCAACATTGACCTTTTCCATGGGAGTGACTCCTGCTAGCCAAACCCAGTGTGACATCCACCACCCTCAAAAACCAAGGCTGGAGAAGAAAGTGAATCACAAGAAAAGAAATTTTTGTCATCATCAAGCCTTTTCAAGCTGTCCTGCCAAACTGTGCACATCCAGCAGTTTACAGACGCTGGCTGGTGGCCACTCCCAGATGGGGGACACAGAGACTCTCCACTCCACTCATTTCAGAATGAGATTAAGAAAAATACAATGCATGTGAATTGAAACAAAGATGGGAAATTGTTCATCATGATGGAGCAAAAGGGGCTGTGCTGGCTGCATGATGTGTCTGGGTAAAAAGGGGTGGTGGTGGCACTGTGGGCGCTGAGGCTGAATTGCATTGTTGTGGAGGGTTAGGACAGGGAAAGCAAGGTTGACTGAGGAGAATTAAGAATCCAGTTTTAAAATGGGACAGGCCTGTGTCTAGCCAAGGGCTGCTAGGGGAAGCTGAGGATGAGAAGCAGGCGGTTCCTATTAGAAGCTTTTCTCTAGCTTGTTTCTGAGCCATATGGTTACTTTATGATGGCACAGGCTATACTGCTGTTACTCTACTTCAAGGTACAAAGCCCTTTCCCCACCCCCAATAATTTATGTAGAATAAGATTTATTAAAATGAATATTGTAATGGTGGCTGAGCCACCTGCTTGCACGTACGGAAGTGAAAAAAGGAACAGAGCAGGCCTGTGCAGCTGAAGTGGACAGAGTGGCAGAGCAATTAGCCACTCTGGCACGTATGAGAAGTTTGGTACCTGTGTGGATAAATTTTAAAAATACCAGTTTTGAATTTCTTTAAAAAGCAAGTGAAGCTGCCCAAGGGCTTGATTTTTAATTGAAATGACCCTTGTTGCCTGCTTTAAGTATCTTTTTGATATTGTAAATACTGTGAGCATTTTTACAGCACTCAGAGTTAATCTGCAGGGGCAAATCTGCTGATTAAATACTCCCTCAGGATATAACGTATTGATGGGTTACATTACAAGAGCTATGAATTATCCATTAAAAGTGTACAATGCCAGTAATCAGCACACGAAGGACTTTCTAAGCTTGTGTAGGCACAATGGGCAGTCAATATTGACTGCAATTATTTACTGTTTATTTTTGGAGTGCTCTGAAGTCAGCACATCACTTTGGTGCTGAGGTTCGTGTTCACATCAATGGCACCACAGAGAACCCTGACAGAGGCTGTAGGCTCTGGAAAGAGTGGTAATGACTGGTGTTAACTCTAATGTGTGCTGAGGAAAATAACAATACTGAAACCAAAGAATAGTGTTAGAGCAGGCAAACACACCTCGTGTGAACTCCCAGCACAGTAAAATTGTGTCATGTTATTTTCCCAGGTAACAGGAGGGACAGCATTGTATTTGGGCATCTGTTTTTCATCAGAGATGGAGTATGGGTGGAGGTGGGGTATGAGACCGTGCAGCCCAGGGGTATTTACAGTGATATAGAGGTAATTTCACCACGCCATGGAAGTCTCATGGTGCCCAAAAATTGGTGGTGCCCCCTAAAAAGAGCTTGGTGTGGCATAGATGGCATTGCCTCGGCTGCTCACTGGCTGCTGACAGGTGAAAATGACCCTGAAGGGTGGCTGTGCAGGTGCATCACGGCTGGTTCTGGGGCACAAGGCTCAAAGCGACCTACACAAACAGTGGGGAGAGCCAAGCCACGTGCAATGGCAGAGAACAGCTGTGCCCCGGGGAGCACAAGAGCTGGAGCCCCAGCTGAGGCTACCCCTGTGCAGCTCCTCTTTGGGGCCGTTCCCAGGCTGGGCGTGCATGGCCAGGCATGGAGTTGACACCAGGGCTGATGGCCCTTACTGGGGCCCTTACTGGGGCTCATATGGGTTTCATCTGACCAAAATGTTTCCCTGGAGAGTCTCATCATCCCATTCCTGATGCAGGGGACTGCCACCCTGTCAGGTGCAGAGTTCCATCTGCCTTCTTGGGCTCCAGATGTTGGCTGCACGTCAAGCTAAGGGTGCACTCAGCTCCACTTGTTACCTAAAAGTTCTCTCACACGAATGCAGTCATTCCAGGAGATTTGTTTATCTCATTTGAGGGGAGGGGAGGAAGGGAGGAGGTTCATTACAGCCTGGCCGAAATGGAGGTGTGTGCAGCAGCTAGAGGCTGGGGACAGTCCCCAGGGAGCCACATCCCAGCGGGGAGGAGTTATTTTTATCTGCAGACAGACAGCTCTCCCCTGGGGACAGCTTTGCCACCACGAGAATCCCGTGGTCACGAGCTGCAAAGGACAAGGGGCTGCCCTCGCCTTCCCACCCAGCCTACTTCCAGGGGTCCTGCAGGAAGCGGTGCCACTGTCACATGGCTGTAGGCAGGGAAAACTCCATGGATTCAGATTCCTCCCTGGGTGAGGGATAATGTGTGTTAGGCTGAATTGACAATTACAAAAGCAATCCTGCTGAAAAGCCAGTCCTGCTCACTGTTTTTGAAAGCTTCCCAAGGCTGCTCTGTACCTCAAGGTAACAACAGCTTAAGAGGATTATGCTGTTAAAAATGGTAATCAACCATTTTAAAAAGCCATGTTAATTAAGAAAAGAG
This sequence comes from Mystacornis crossleyi, assembly GCA_013400655.1. Lineage (NCBI taxonomy): Eukaryota > Metazoa > Chordata > Aves > Passeriformes > Timaliidae > Mystacornis > Mystacornis crossleyi. Next base: position 215,211 of record VYZQ01024064.1, read on the forward strand.
AATAAGGAGATGAGCGTCAGCTGCATTCTCAATGATAAAACACTGGTTTTCTGGACAGTCACCATTTGGACACCTATTGAAATGGGAAGTGCAGCTCTGAGGAGCTATGAAAGAATTTCTTAAAAACAAAATAAACTTCCCTAGTTCCTCATAGTTTCTCCTTTTTTATTTTTTTTTTTCAAAGCTACTGAAAGGCAATCTGGCTTTCTAATGACATTATATCTAAGTCAGGTTGATGTCAAATAAAAGTCATTGTTGTTGTGTGACATTTTACATAAGCACAAGGAAATAATGTCCCAGAAGTACTGCATGTGAAATGATGTTCCGTTATAAAATTTTTCAGATATGTGAGTTAAAATAAAATCATTGCCTTCCCTCCTGATATTAAAAGCCTTAATGATCTAATGCAAATTTGTGGCTGATAAAATTATATTTTCTACCTTCTGAGTTACCATAATTACATTTACCCAATTATCCTGAAGCACTCATTCAGTCATTAGGTGTTGATTTGTTTATGAAGTCAGCAACTGACAGCTGCTTGTATCTCATTAAAGCCTGTTCATATGTAAATGCCTTGCATAAAACTGAAATTAATTTTCATCAGTGTTAGAAATGTTCAGTTCAAGTACAATACAATTTCAGTGAGCAGGTGCTTACATTTCATTTCTTCAATACAAGTCTCATTCCTGCAGCATATTTTCTAGCATCCCAAATCTCACATAACATGGGAACCTTGTAAACTCATGCTTGCTAGAAGCAGAACATCTACAGATGTGTAGAAATACCAGTACACCCAGAAAGTTTTACAAGAGAAATAGGTGCTGTTACGAACGATTTTCCAGCTGCACAAGCACAGTGCCACGGCCTGACACTACCCACACACGCAAGGTGCACACCCTCAGCTAAAAGCTGTGCATCCAGGGATAAAAGTTCCAGCAACCACGGCAGGGCTGCGCAGGGGTGTGAGGGCATGCCGAGGCTACCAAGGGCCAGAATAAGGCTAACGAGACCTTCCCAAGTCCTCGTTTAGGTGGTCTGTTTCCCTGTGCAGTAAGCACAGAGCAGGCTGAGTACTCGGCAGCCTTTTTCTTGTGCGGTTGAAACAGAAGGAAGGTCCGGAGATATCTCCCCCTCATCCCAGTTTTGGGAAGGCAGAAGACCTGGCTCTCCCTCTCAGCACTGTTCTTTCTGGCCATTACTAAGATTTTGACTCTGGGTGGTTGTTGCAGTGGATGCAGGTGGGGAAAGGATAGGAGAAGGAGGGAGGGCACCCCAAAGAGGAGCCCTACGGAGCGTATTCACTACCAGCCACCTGGAACAACGCCCTCCGTGTGGCTGGGCTGGCAGCAGAGAGCCACACATCAAATTGTCACCAATAATGCCCACGTTTTGGAAGGCAGAAACTTAGCCTCTGCTCACAAGCCTGCTCTAAAACACACGTAAAAAATCCCCTCCCAATTTCAACCCAAAGGAACTGCTGGGCCCTTAGCCTGCTCCTTGCCAGTGGAAAGGAAGGTTAGAAAGTGGTGAGACAGAGATGTGTGTGGTGTGCTGGATTGTGTTTGGTGGGGAACATGCAGCCACCCTTCCTCTTCACCCCGATGACTCCATAGTACAACACAACACAGAAGACGTGTTCTATGAAGAGCAAAGTAATGTTCAGTGGTAATTTAATTACAAACAAAACTCTTCTAACAGACGGGAATCTCTTCAGATACAAGACAGAGTGTGAAATATTTATGATTTGTGCACAGCACAGAACAGGAGTACGGCTATTACTTCATCACAATTTCTCCCCGCAGTCTCCTAAATTAAAATGGAATTATTTGCTTCTGTCACATCATATGCTGAGAAAAATTAGTAGATCCTAAAGAAAAAGAGGCCCACAACATTGGTATCATCATCAAATGCACAGTATATAATAACTTTGAGTACAGTATATATTTTATAAATGAAATTAGGAATAACAGCATACTTTAGAGTGTAACCTGAAAAATTGTAGACACTTTTTAGACTGCTAAGTGCCTATGTGAACCACAGATTTTGCAGATGGTGGCACATAATGGCATGTAAGATTTAGTACATTATAATCTAACTACAAAGTGGTTATTTGTAGACTTATTTGCACCATTTGGTATTATCTGATATGATATGTTCTAAGGATTCAATATTTGCCTTTGATGTTTTGCCTGAAATAGGAAATCCTGAATATTGGCTATACAGTAAAAAGGGCCAGTGTGTTGAAAGAAGGTATAATTGTGGTGTGATTGATGGAAATAGGCTGTGTTGAGGCCATGCAGAGTGCAAAAAAAATAATGATGAAGAATGGGGAAATACAATGATAACTTAATCTGAGCAAGCTCTCATTGCAATTGCTGTGATGGATTCAGGTCAAACATAATCAAAATGTAACTCTAATTGCAATAATTATATTCTCAAATGAAGGATGCCCTGAAGATTATTGGGATTTATGACAGATTTTTATTTGTATGTTATAATAAAAATTTAAAAATAAACAACGAAAGAAACAATTTAGTTAATAGATAAAAATTTTAGGGCAGGCAAACCAAGTTTGATTGCAACAAGATGAATAGGCTTTCTGGTAATTTTTGTTTCTCCTTTTTTGCAGAAGAGAACGTTATTTTTTAAGACATACTATAAAAAGAAACAAGAATTAAAAAATTCCCAGAAATGAATCATTAGTTATTGTTTATACAAGGCTTTGGTCTGAAGATGCAAACAATAAGGAATGTGCAAAATAAAAATTAACAATCCAAATAAAGTCTTCCTCCAATAGGGCATTTATAGACAAGCGCTACTATTTTTGAAAAGTCTGAACTTTATTAGAAGAGTCAGAGTATGTATTAAAAACAATCCTAAACAATAGTTTCTGTTGGCTTCACCAACATTTCATTCTCTAATTATGTAAGGAATGCATTTTTGGGGAAATACCTGCAACTGGGTCAGCCCTGGCACCCCACCGATTGGCTTGAGTAGAAACTTTCCTTTGTCATAGCCATTTAAAAGTAGATGAATTATCTGCACCCCCCAAAAAAATTTAAAGAAAGGAAATAAATGCTTACCAAGTCTTCTGTGGTAAAAGAACGGTGATTCTCCTCCACTGAGTAAATTCGCTGGAGTGGTAAATACTTGCTGATGTAAACTCCTGACAGCTCGGCATACTGGGAAGGCATTCCTTAAAATAAAACATTTCAAAACCACATTTAATGCTGAGGAAAAATTGGGAACAGAAACAAGGGTCAAACATTCACAAAACCAGGAGCTTGTCTGGGTCCAGATGTTGGAGTGAAAGACCCAGAAGAGAAAAATCCTGGCATGATGCGGAGAAATTTCTCAGAAAACTAGTAGTAAAATTGAGGATGGAGGAAAGCTATATGAAACTGTTTAAAGAGTTTAGCATTAGAGACTCGCAATGCTTTGCTTTCCTCCACAAGGAATGTCTATCTCTTTGTTTTTTACTATTTTCACCCCAGCATCCATCATGGACTATGAACTAAGGCTACAAGACTACTATGAAGTAAGTCTATGAAAGGCATACTTCTGGACTGCTGTACAGGTCATTTCAAAGACCTACATGTGAGGCTGTGCCTGGGCATGCTGGCTGGCCCCACACCCTCCATCTGCAGTGGGGAGCACCAGTAGGAACAGACAGAGCCACACCAGAGCCCCCAGTCTCAGCCTACTGAAGTTGTGTCCATGGGCCCTTCCCGAGCTCTGCAGCTGTGTTAGCTTTGACACCTACAGCAACTGGTGCAAATTCCCCCTTCCTGCTTCTAGGACTATTTCTGCATTTAATTCAGATTCTTGTTGGGGTCTATTGCCCCAATTTTTTTTTTTTTTTAATTCAGAAGATATGATCATTGTCACATCTTTTTAATATTCAATATAAATGAAGTCCATTATCCCAGCTTCTTAACTGTTTTCTAGCACTGCCCTTCCCATGTTACTTAATTTTTTGCAATATTCCATTAATTTATTTATATTTTGCAAGAACAGCACCAAAAAATTTGTGCTATGAGGTATTAATAAAGTGCTTGGAAGTTACTACCAACCTGTATGATCCTCTTCTAGCTACCAATTCAGAGAGTCCCTTCTTCCCCTTCCTGCCACAGCACAGCTTCTCCTGACCATCCCCACATGCCCAGGAGTATTTTGCTGGTCACTGCTGTGCTCACCCCCATGAAGGGTATCGGACAAGAGAACAGACACCTGCTTATGCAAGTAGCCTTCTCTGACTGCTCTGAAACTAATTATAAAGCAGTGATTCTCTACAGAAGTTATGGCAATTAAGAATATTTATATAGTTAAATTATACAGTAACAGTTATGTATTAAATATGAAGAAAGGCAGAATATATTATTTTACAGAGAAATTTATTGCTGAAATATCTTGCAGTATTAAATGAAGATCTGAGAACTTATTTTATTGGGGTTTTTTAGTAGATTTTCTAAAGGCTTCGTTTCCTTTCCAGCAATTTTCAAACATTTTTTATTGATTCATCTCCCCTAAATGATCTTAGAAAACAGGATCTGATCAGTGCTTGCAAAACAAACAAAACTTTCAAACGTTTTAATTAATTAGTGTTTTGTTTATTTGCCAGATTATGTCCTTGAAATATACTACAAATACTCTTTTATCGCATCAACATGGGTGGTGTGAGAAAAACTATTTGGCTGCATGTTCTCTCTGAACTCAGCTCTACTGAGCAAGGAAAGGAGCACTAAAATCAAAAGGCAATTGATCTTCCATTGATGGCAAGCAAAAACCCCAAACACCCACCACTAGGAACTTTTCTTGGACACTGTGATGATGCCTGCTAGGTATAAAAGACATGAACAGTGTTTGAAATACATGATTTATAGCTTTCCTCTGGATTCTGTTTAAGAAATAATTTCTAGGATTTACAAAGTTTAAAAATTCATTTATTGCCATTTCTCTATTCTGCCCACCAAAGTAAACGTTGCAAAACACAACACGGCAAAGGGTAACCAGGCAAAGCTTTAACTGCTCACAGAAGGTGTGGAACCTGACATACAAATCCTTCTGTGAGCCTGCAGAGCAGGCAGTGAAAAGGCAGTAGGACAAGTTCCCTGACACCCTCTGAACCTATTCAGAGGCAGCCAAAGGACCTTGGTTAGTTGACCCTGAGGCCAGGGAAAGTCCAGCTTTCAATGTAAAAGAGAAAACAAGAGCACGAACTATGGCCAAATGCACTGCTCACATTTGTGCTGAGACAGCACCGAGCCACCCGGGGAAAGAGCAGCCAACACTGCTATTTGCACTTCGAGCTGAGTGGGGGAAACAGCCAGTCATTATGGTCCTGGACTGTGTTTGAACCAGGGATGGGGGATGAAAGGCTCTACATTACAATCCCCTGAAGGAATGTGCTTTCCATTTACGAAATGGCTGCGCCAAGGGCAGAAAGAATTTCTATCCATTTAAATTCCAGGAAACAGTACATGCATTTTGCTTAGAAAAACAAAGCAATAGCACAGGAAAGATCTCAGCCATTTCCCTGTAGCTCTAACTGGCCCAATTTTTTTCTCAGCCTTGGTTCATTCCTGCCACAATTTTGTATTTCAGGCTTTCAGATACCTTTCTTCCAACTATTCCGTGGAACACTCTAAATACCTCTATTAGTAATTTCAGCTGATTACAACTGAGCATGTCTTTATTGAAGGATGAAAAAGGAAAACATCTTTCTTTTTTTAATGCCAAAAGTGTATTTCAGACAATCTTTCTATAAAGCAGAGTTTATGGAAGACAGAAGTCCTCACTGCCAGCCTCACCTCCTGAACAAGATGCCATGTGAGGCCATGGTTGGTGGAGTACTCCAGTTTCACCTGGTTGTCCATATGAGGAGTGAAGGCCTGACCGCAGCCCATCACCAAGTTGAACTGTATCATATAGGAAGCTCCAATCTGCATAGACTGGGTCTCCACGTAGCGCATGCTAGAGGCTAGCTTTGAATCTCCTGTAAAACTGAGAGATGTAAGGAAAGAATCAGGATCTATCCCCAAAATATTTCAGAAAAGAATATTATGAATGGTTGTGGTTTAAATACAGTGATGTTTCTTTGTTCTGTAGCTTGGCATGTGGGATGAGACCATGCACAGAAGAAGCTTTCTCCTTGTACTTCTGCAAATTAGCAGGAAGGCCTTGATGTATCCCAGAATGTGAAACACTGAATTATTCTGTTAGTTCTTACTATATGCTCTTTGTATTAAGGATCAAGTTAGGATCTAACAAAGGGCAACAAAAGGAAAAAACAACATAAAGAAAGTTCATTCCCCGGGAGTGTCCATTGCCTAAGGTCATGACACAGTCAGAGCTGTAATTTCATTCTAATACTGGGCAGTTAAGACACACTGAATCTAGTTTAAAATACTCTTATTACACAGACTGTTAATTTTATTGATTTTCAAGTGATCCTATATACAACGCATTCACCGACTCTTGACTGTGTTTCAGAATTAATCTTCTTTCCTCAGCTCCTTTTCTGTAGGATGTACTGATTTAAGAGTTCTGTTTTCCAGTGGATTGGAGAATAGCAATGTTTGGAACACACATATACACATATATGTTGCAAGGTACCCAGTTATTGCATATAAAGTAATAGAATTTATAGTCTGAAATGCCAAGGTTATTTCACTTCAAATGCAGGTTTTTCTTCTATGCACTATTCAAAAGAAGAAGGAAACAACCAAATTCAAAACCTCAAATGCAACAGAGGCATAAAGAGGAAGTAATAACAACTTAAACTTTGAATCCTGCTCACTAGCCTTCAAAACAGAGTATTTTAATGAAAGTTCACATAGAATGAAAATTGCCTTCCTCTCCTTAGTCTGAGTTGTTTACTCAATGTCTTCAGAAGTACTGTAGTCCTTTCAGCTTCAATATTTCCTAGGACTATTCTTAAATGTGAACAATTTAGAATAGGGATTGGCTCTTTTTAAAGAAAATCACTGCGAATCATCATGGAAAAAAAAAGAAAAGCTACATTTAGTACAGTGGTGATGAAGAGAATAATCTAGTTCAAGGTTGCTCTTATGATTGAGTAAGCTACAGTTTATCATCTTAAATAAGAAATCATAATCTTTAAATACAATACAGTAGAACATATTAGCTTCTGTGCCTGTAAAATTCAAGGTCATGACACAGTGAGTGTGAGGACTAGGAATACAAGTCAGTGTCACTTAGGACTCTTTTAGTTAATTCACTGACATATATTGTTTTCTATAGAGTCCTTTCCAGAGAGAGCACTTAAGCCATAAATGTCAGCATCCTGCCTTAAAGCTTTGGAAGAAATTACTGAAAGCTGACATTAGTTTTATCATTATCAAATTTCTGTTACTTGGCATAAGTTAAGATCCAGGCTGCTTTCTACTCTCTGACCTTACTTTTTGTGACTTGATTTCCTAAAGGATGATCCAGCTCATGACATTATAGGAAACTACCCAGACTTTGTCGAACAGCACCCCAAAGCAACTGTGGATGGACACTCCCTTCACTGCGAGGGCACAAGGGCACTGTCATGGACAGCTGAAGTCAGTAAGTTGTCTGGAAAACTGTATCTGAACTGTTTGCTCTTTTCAGTCGGTGTTGTCAGTGTTCTTCTTCTCAATAGGAAGGATAATTTTAAGTTGAGCAGAGGATATAACATACACGCATCATCAGCCCAGCTGGCAACCTATGGTTTGTGGCTTCGTGGTTAGATCTGAGTGCATCTCAGAACTTGTCTGGATAATGCCTGAATTTATTTTTCTTCTAAACTTTATCTTGTACTTTACAAAATGACAAAAATCCGGAAATTTAAAAGCTAAAGCTGATTTGATCTGACGCAGGCTGAAGCCCTGTTGGGAAATCTGTGATTGTATACAGTATATTAATTAAGTATATTAAGTAAGTTAAAAAGTCAAACCAGCTCTTTAAAATGCATATTAAAGAAAAGTGAAAAAGGAAGCTAGTGTTGAGATGCACACAGTATGTGATGCTCTATAAGAAGCTCTTTTAAGGGGAGGAAGTCACATTACAGGTACACAAAGTCCTTTATCATCCACATTTTGCCTCCAGCTGAACACAAGTAGCATTAAAGGTGTGGGCTCCACATTATTTGCTGCTTTGCTCTCCAGATCTCTCCTGTGTGTGGTTAGGGGTATGGTCTTTTGCTGGAATACCAAATGTTTTCTTTTTTCCGGGAGCCACACAGCTGGAATACCTTTCCAGATTTTGCAAAAGATGAAGTAATGTCCCTGGCATAACAATAATTAACTAACCTTCAGAAATGAGAATGCAGAGGCTTCATTTTTGTATAAATATATTGCTGTGAGTTGGTTTCTGGCATGTATATAATTAGACCAGCAGAGGCACAGGAACACAATACCCATAGGTGCCCTCAGAACAATCACTCTCCCTCCAAGCACTGCCAACTAATTGGTACTTCTGGGAATGGTATCACAGTCAATGTCAGCCAACCTGCATTGCTCCAAACTGCTCTGAGATCCCCTGAGTTACCATATTTTTAAGCCTGGTACTTTTAGGAATACTGAAAAGCCACATGGATGCAGTTTGTTTAGTAAGGCTACACTGACTGCAAATGTTGACACAATGGCCCAATGCTCGCACCAGATGCAGCTTTGCTTCCATCAACAGCAGGGGATGTTTGTGCCTTTTTACGCCACATCATACCTACTTTGCTAAATAATTCCTAAATGCATTAACATCATTAATATAATTAAGTCGATTACCTGAAAGAAACTTTCTGCATGTTACAGAGTAACAATTACTCTAAATGGCAAAACATTTAAGACACTGGTTAACTACCAAGCTGATGTAGGACTACAGTATGACATTGCTGCATAAAGATAGTTCATGACAAGGCAGGTTTATTGTCTCCCCCCAGGCTTCTCCAGGGACAGCGGGACACTCTATCGTTTGCTACACTGAGTTAAATCGTAATGCTGTAGCCTGACTGAAGACAGTTTATTTATTTAATGCTATTTTATTTGTGTCCAGATGAATACATATACATATAAAGTGTATATATCCTTATCAATATTTAAATGGATTTCAGCAAGTGGCTGTATATAGCCTGTAATACTCCAGAGGCATTTGGTTCAAAACTTTGCCTGAATATGAGCATTTTGGAGAAATGATGAATTAACGTACATCATCAAACACTTCATTTTAAAATTGTTCCAGAGTCCTTTCAGTACAACCAATACACTTGATGTAATAAAGTTTGAGATCTATTCTGAAACCGAATGTTGATGATGACAGTCAAATAAAATGACCGTTCAGACACAGACCATGAAAAGTACTCAAAATTCACCTTTGATCAAAATATATGTTTGTTAACAAACTTCTTTTTTTTTTTTTAATGAAGGCAGAGATGGAAA
>VYZQ01024064.1:226581-261003 GCA_013400655.1 Mystacornis crossleyi
ATGAAGGCAGAGATGGAAAAGAACAGATTGTCTCTTAAAAAAGAAATTTAAAATCTCCCTCCTCAGTTTTTTCCAATTTTAAGGATAAATGTTTCAGTTTTACAGGTTTTAAAGCAGAAATGGAGGCCTAACAAACAATTAAAAGCAATTCTGTGAAAATGGGCCTGGGGATGACACCCTGTAAAATGATTGATAGCATATTTCCCATAGTTATACTAATGAAAAAGCTGTTGTCAGACTGTTCTCAAGAGGATGGTGTTAGTGCTACTGCAAGATCTGCTTGTGAGTTAGAAACTCATGACTTAGAAAATGAGAACCAAATGGACTCACAGCTGGGAAAACCCAACAATAATTAATTTAAGTAGCAACCATTTGTACAGACTTTGTGTAAGTTAAAAGATTTCCCTTGAGAGAAGCAAGGTCAGTGAAGGATAGAGTTCATGTTTTCCAGTGATAATGAAAAATACTTAGACATAAATAGGGAGGAAGGTCTTGATTCTTTATTTGATGCATGTTTCTACTATGAATGAGCACTACAAATCCTAGTCCATCTCCATATGGGATGGAGAATTTAGCTTAGCATTTATTATTTTGATTCTGATTTAGAGTCGTGGGAGGAAAACACAGGAACCTCCACTATCTTAAATTATCTGCCCTCCTCCCCATAATAAACTGGTCTTAAAAGTACAGAGGGAAAACAATGTAATTAAAGGGCTTTCATTCCAGCTCTTTGATGAGGGAGATACCAACAGTTTGAGCCCTAACATGTTGTTTCATTTTAATGAGCAGCGAGTACCTTCCTTGTCCTTATTAAAGTGGTTAATGGTGTTCTACTGCCTCATTATCAGTGCTAGGACACATTCGGTGCTGTTCCTACTGCTAAGCCAACTCCTTTCAGTTTGACAGATGATCAGAAAGTCAAATCAGATTGCTCAGAGATACTTGTTAATAAAATTCCAACAGTGTTTTTCTGAGTGTCCATGGGGACGCTAAAATTATTTTATTTTCTTCAGGTTTTCTGTAATTACTGTGATTGTACTTTCTCCAAAGAAACATATCTATGCCAATTAAAACTATACTGGGTTTATAGGTTGATCAGACTAGCAAGAAACTGTGATTTGGTTTGAATCAAAACACACAGATTAAATTGAGCTTCCCTTGTATTAATTCCAAATATTAGACTCATATGATCCAGAATCTTTTTTTTTGTGAAGCATGTTAATATTTTAGTAAAAAAAATTATTTTTATGCAATCCTAACAATTTTTTTTCCCTCTTTCTCTTGCCTTTATTTTCTTTGACGTGTGTGATGTTTTCTTGCTTTTGTTTCTAAACATGCAGCACATTTGAGGCATAATTGCAATATGTCATAATTCTGATCACAGTGTAAATGACTAAGTGTATATAATACCAGAAAAAACAACTACAAATGGCTAATGTAATTCTGCTTATATTCTTCTGCCTTTCCTTTCTGGATTACAATATAATGGCTATGTACACAGGTCTGAACATCACTTACAAAATGTTATGAGTCTGTACTGAAGGGAATATTTAATTACCTGAATATCGATATTACCCTGCCTGGATTTTAAATGAAGATTATGAAAAATTTCTGAATTTTTTCTATTAGAATATTCTTTAAATATTTCATGGAAAAAGAATGCTACATTCAATGTTCCCATCAAACATAAGTCTATGCAATGAGGTGAAAAACTTACTGCTAATTGCAATAAGATTAGTGACTGTATTTTTGTCTATAATGTGGGGATGAGACACAATTACTCTGAATAGCTGCCAGAAAGATGCATTTGCAGCAGTTTCTTGATCCTTAGCAGGATGAATAAACAAGGAAAACAAAAGTAGAACAGAGAAGAATACATGTTTCTCACCAGAGAGTCCAGTCATGCCCACAGTAGGGCTGAACGTTTCCCAGGTAGAATCCCAGAGACTGTGTAACTTCAACCAGGTTGGTGAAGTCTAGACTGATGCTGTTGAAAAGCACAGAGGTCATGATGATTTCATCGATTGCCCACACATCTTCTCCTTGTGAAGAGTGATATGGCTGCCACCATCTGAACTGAATGCCAATCTGCCTCGCATCTTCAGGCAGCTCCACTGAAATTATTCTGGAAAACAAAACAAATTTATTATTGACAGTTTTTGCTGTTTGTAGAAATTCCATGGGGACGTATTTTAGGGTAATTTTTCCTTACTGACCCTAAAAATCATGGAGTAAATTCAGCCCACAAATACCGTAGCATCTGCTGGTATAGCTGCTTCCAGAGACAGGGGAATTGTTAGTTCTCTTGGTAATCAGTTCATTTACTGAAAAAATCATTTGCAAAAGCAAGCAGAAAGAGTTTCCACCACATTTGTGAATTTTGCTTCCATCGTGGAGCTCTCAGTAAATTTAAAGTTGCAAATTAGCAAAAGAATGATCAGCTGACAAAGATTTAAGAATTCCAGTTCCACTTTGTCAGACTCAGAGGGTTTTATCCTGATCTTGTAAACATCTGCACTAGTTCCTGCACAGCACTGACATCATTCTAATGGTGCTCTTGTCCTAGAAGAACCCACCCTTGTAAATTGCCACAATCAAATGGAAAAGATTCATCTTGTCAAAGTGTGATTATGTGTAGTCTTTTTTGGCAGACACTTCTTTCTTGCAGCTGCATAGAGATGCAATTGGAGGTGAGTCCCAGGTGCTTCTGGTATGCAAGGTCACCTGATTTGTCATGGCAGCTATGTCAACATGCCTAGAATTGACAAACTGCGAAGAAAATTAAGAGTATTATCTAATTTCCAGGAGCAATTTTCATACACTGCAGCAGGGAGCATGCATTAATTGCCACAGCAATGACACCTTCTTGAAAGCTCCATAAATCACTAAGACCATGCTACCCCACACAGCCACGTCAACTGTGAGACAGACTGGCAACAGGGACATTTGTCTCCATTGGGGTACAATTACTTGCTGGCAAAAGAGTTTTCAGCAAGCTCATCCTGTAGCTGATATTTTTCTTTCTCTCTTAGGGGAAATGTGAATAAAATGATAAATCAGGTAAACTGGAAGCATCTTTTTATACTCTAGCACCAAATTTTTTTCAGACTTAAGGCTTTCTAAGCTGCCTGTTATAATGTTTTGTTCTCTGCATATGAAAGTCTTGTGCCTGTAGCGCTCTTAGTGCAAAAATCACACTCTTAAAAATGACTTGCTAGAACACCCTTTTAAGGAGTAGATTTATAACACTGTTGTTTAGTGTCACAATCATTTTAAAGAAGAATACATTAATCTATTAACCAGAAAAAAATCCAATAGCTTGGCTAAACAGGTGGGAAGCACTCAAAAAGTCCTGCCAGGCATTTCAAGGAGCTGCTTTCTGCCATCTGTAGACTGGCGAGAGAGGCGCGGAGGGACAGCCAGAGGTGACATGGCCGTGTCCATGTGGAATGGGACCAGCACACTTTATGTACACACCAGTACACACTTTATGTATGGTGGATACATTTCCTTTACACTCAAATAAACATGTTTAAATGACTTTGTACCCTTCTAAGAGGAAGACCAAGCCCCACTGCTCTCTGGCACATGACTAAACCACAAGGGCTTCTTTTCTACCAAGGATTCCCTCGTAAGAAGCAACTCTATAACCTTTTGGGTTAATTTTTTAAAGGCACAAATGATAAGAAATTGGTTCTGATGCTAAAAGAAACCATGTTTTTCTACAATGCTACAGGGGCATGAACCTGAGGAAGGCTGGTACCCTGGCTAGGAGGAGCACTGTATCCAGCAGGCACTGTGAAGCACCAGGCACTTGTGTGAGCTAATGCTCTGCCGTAATCCAGGGCATATTGCTCTGCTGGTGGCTGGCCCCGATGCTTGTATCTTCCTTTTCAGTCTTACCTCTCATAAGCTTGCCCACGTGGACACTACTTCTCTATATAGAAAATCCTAAATCATGACAAACACCACTGATATACATATCAGATGTTAAAATATTTAACACATGTTAAAATAAATTCCCCATCCCAGGGGATTAAGCTAACACAATTTAAAAATGTAGGTGTAAACCATAGTGTATGGCACATTCATTAGTATGCAGAACCTGACTACACCTCCAGTTGTAACAACTTCTCCTATCTGGCTTAGATTTGCTGAAGATAGATGGAGAGGGAGGGGGATTCCTGCTAATGACTTTTCTTCTGCAAAGAAGAAAAGTGTTCCTACTTACATTACCAGCCACCATTAGATTTCTTAAAAACCAGCTGGGAGACCTTTGCTCTGATCTCATTCTTTCAAGCTATGTGCATACCTAATATTGAAAAGCCACGCTGTTCTGCTCAGAAGAAAAATGCAGCTGTCAAATGTTAGCAGATTAAATGCACCTTTTCAGAAGAACATTAAATGTGTAATTATTTTTTGTATGACTGAAGATTAATTAAATTCATGGATACAGACTGATTGCCAAACTTTGCAGCAGTCCATCCATGTTACTAAAAATGCTGGTATTTTCAGACAACATAATATGAAAAGGTGAAGCTTTCTTCATAATTATTGCCAGCATTAGCTTCAGGTTTGTATGTCTGTCATTTTTCTATCTACCCAGAGTGGACTGAATATCTATCTATCTATCTATCCATCCTCCCATGGCAAAATCTCTCTAACTTGAGTATATTGTACTTTGCTCTGTACCTTGTCAGATCAACAGGGATTGTGTTTTTTACATAACATCAAAAAGCAAAAAACGTGTCTGGCATCTATGTAATTTATTACATTTATATCTTTAGCTTCATTAAAATTAGTCACCAGGATATGCATTTTCCTTTTTGTTATAAAAATTTCGTAGTGCTATATATTAAAAACCTTTAGGGAAATATAACTCCTACAGATATAATCTTGAACCTAAGAATTAGAAACCGGGCCATATAAAATATATATGTGACTATAATAAAGGCAGGCAAAGGAAACTTTGAAGAAGACTTGCAAGTGTTCCAGTCTGTAGCATCTTTTCTTTGGAAACATTTAGAACTTCAAAAATTAAAGTCTACAATATATTTCTACCAAATACAGTCCTCCTCTCAGATTTTTGAGTATTTCTTATAGCTTCCAGGAAATAATTTTAATGCTACAAGGTTGGTTTTTTTATTGACAAGATATGGAAATCTATTTTTTTTTTTAAGCGCTCATCTGAGCTCAATAAATATAAATAATGAAGGTTATGTGTAGTTAAAGTGACTTGCAGGCTGTTTACAGCCCCACCCCTGGGGCTGACTCAGATGTTTTCCTTGAACTTGGTAGAGAAGAAGACATAGGGCAATAGCCAGGTCAAAGCTAGCCTTGGGCAGGAAATGGACCTGCTGGAAGGAGTCCAGTGCTGCCACTGTCAGCTCTGCCTCTTCTGGGCCCCCTTGCAGAGCATCTCCTTTAACTGGCACTTATTGGCTCTGCTGCAGCACCCTGTGAAGGTGGATGCTGCCAGCTTTGAGTGGGTTTGCACAGATCCAGACCAGACTGTTCTGGGCTTTTGGTACAGGTGTGCTCATGGAGAGTCCTGATTTTGCATTGGTCTAATAAATTTGGTGGATGGTGTCTCAAATATAACAGTAAGGAACATCTCTAAATACAAGAGATACATTCCTCTCTAATCTGACACCAAACATACGTGATCCTAGATAAGATGAGCTCTTTGTTCAACTTCTTTTGGATTTGTGCGAGTCCCAGGTAGTCACCAGCAGGTTCTCCCAGGGCACCAGCCCAGCCCGGCCCAGCCCAGCCCAGGACAGAGGCACAGCCATGAAGCCATGCAACTGCCTTCAGAGTGGGAGCAGGCACAGCTTCCCTGCAGACTTGAGAGGTCCTCACAATCCTGCAGAGATCCTCACAATCAGATTCTGTCCCACCTGTCCTGTGCTCCCTGCAATCTCCAAATCCGATGGTGTAGTGCAGATATCTATGTCTTGAAAGATATAAATAATTTATGTTACTTTTTCTTTACAGGTGGCTGCTTCCGTGGGAAGAGACACGTCCCTATTTCCCACAACTACACTCCTGTCCCTCATTCTGCTCTGCCTCAGCTTGTTTTGTTGTATCACCTGAGACTTGAAAGCCATTAAACCCATGTGCCCATTTTTACAGAATGACAAAATGGGAAGTGCCTAGAACAGCTGCAAAATTTTAAAGAAAGGTGGTAAATTTCAGTGTGCAATAAAAACTCTTCATTCCCTCTTGCACCACGTACTCAGTCTCCGCATTGCAGTGACCACCACAGCCAGCATAACTGCATGTAAATAACACTCTTCATAATATTTGTGCATGTACCTTGGCTCGTGGTAGTTGAGATAAGAGTAGTGTTCCAGCAGTTTCCAGGTAATCCCGTTGTCATAGGAGTAGTGCAGCAGCACTCCTTCCCCAGGCTGGTCAGGCGCTTTGCAGGTGCTCAGGACCGACTTGCTGCCCAGGCGTAGTGTGAACTGCAGGAACCTGCATCAGAATTACACAAATATTTGCAAGGTACCATTTTCATAGTGTTTGGGTGGTTTTTTTTGTTTGTGGGGTTTTTTTTGTTTGTTTGTTTGTTTTGTTTTTGTTTTTGGTTGGTTGGTTGGTTTTTGTTTGTTTGTGTTTTGTTTGTTTGTTTTTGTTTGATTTGGTTTTGTTTTCCCCCTAACCAGGTTGTTTTCAGATCTTCTTAATCTAGGCAAATTTTGATAAATATCTGTTATGGGCTTTTGTACATGTGATTTGTTTTTATTGTCAAGTAATGCAGTGTGGCACATATAGTTAAAAAAATGCCAATCATTACTGCATTTAATTATTTATTAGGCACTGAAGGGGAGGGAGAGATAGTGAATGGATCTAATCAGTTGCCACAAGCTGTCAAATAAACACAGCCTTATAAATAATTAATTAGCACTTGGCTTTGACACACAGGTTTGATATTAACATTTCATATTTTCCATCCAAGCTGTACAATAAGTTCCCTCCAGTCTGTTTTGGACTCTGTTGTTTACAAAGCAGGAGGTAAAAAGGCAAGGCTACGAAATTACCATTAAAACATGGAACTAGGAGTTTTTTAAAGGCTTTTTTCCCTGATAAAATAACTGGTTTAATAATACACAAGGCTGCAGCTGTAAGGGGAGGGGCTCCCCAATTTCTTTGCCTCACACGGTTCCTCCTTCCCTCTCACCTGGACTGGGAGCTGTCCAGGAAGGAGGTGATAAGCTGGCGTCTCCCGTCCTTGTTGAAAACCAGGGCCTTGCCACTGGCCAGGACCCCGCAGCCGAAGCTGACCTCGGCCCCGCGGATGGAGTAAAAGCTGTGGTAGGACGAGAGGCGGGAGCTGGCGAAGCTCTCTGAGATGAACATGGGAAAGGTCTGCGACGCCGTCTCACACGCTGGCCCTGAGAAGCCGGGGTCGCACCTGCGGGTGAGGAAGGGTGGAAAGCACAACTGGTGACCCACCTCTGGCTGCGGCTGGTTGTCAGCCAACACGGTGGCTGCAGTTGTTCATAACTAAGGATACCCACAAGGTCCCTCTCAAACCTAAGGCCCAAGAACCTCTTTGAACTTTACTTAGGTAAAGTACACAGCCAGTGATTTCTGTTAGCTAGTATTTACTTTTTGAATTTAAAAAAGTATGTATTTATGAACACCCCATGAATCTACACATAACACAATATAGAAATATTTTGATTAATTTTTGGAACAAAAACCCTGCTGACATAATTACAGTTGTTCATATGTAAAATGACAAATTTGCTTTTATCTGTAACATACTAGATTTGACTACAAGAAATTAAGTAACAAAAGAATATGCCCCATGGGTCCCATTCTTGTTAATACCTAAATGTAGTTACACCAATATTTAGAATGTGTATACTGGTTTTGAATAAGCACATTTTTACTTTTTAGAGTGGAACCCTTTTAACAAGCCAGACTATCAGAAAAAAAGTGGAGTGCTGATCTTCTGTCCTTGAAGTATGTTAGGTTATGGAATATTAGAACTATTAAAATTTTAATCCTTTCCCAACATTTAATACAAAAGCGATAAAGTCACAAATCACCTCTAAAACCAGTATAAAGTATGCATCACTGACATTTCAGTGTGCTCTGTAGCACATTTTGAGGTGAACTGGAAGTTAGACACTATACCTAAAGAAAATCATTAAAATAAAATTAAACATGCTGCTGTTTTGAAAGATTGATCTTTAGCTTTCCAGCCAGCTTTATGAATTCTGAGGGTTATGCTAGTTTTATATTTAGTCATCTAAAAGAGAAAGGACTGAAATGAAAATCGCTTCAACTTTCACACCACCAAGTGAACTATGTGACAGAAATTGAACATGAGTACTGAATTATAATACTTACTTGCAACCATTTCTAGTACACTGTCCTCGCCCTGAGCAGAATTTGAGGCAAGATGGACCAATATAAACTGCAGAGAAGAGCAATCAGTTAAATGGAGGATTATACTATGTGATAAACAGAATATGATGAATACAAGAAAGTATACAGATCTGATCATACTTTTGCTGCATTTATCTTAATCCCATTACCTGGAAAAGGTCTATGAAAGGATATAATGCATTTGACAAGGATAGTCAAGGATAGTCAAGTGTCAAGGATAGTCAGCGATAATTTATTACTTAATGTGTCATGTCCATCTGTGGCTCAAGACACTAGAACTGTTTTAATTACTAAGTCTGTGAATGAAATCAAATGGTTTGGTAAGCATTGACCTTTTTCATTATTTTTCACTGACATTCCTTTCATCTTAGTTTGGAGATGCAATCCAATCTATGTATTGGTACTCTCCAGTAGCAGGCTGGTAGATTTAAAAAATGTGTCACTGCTTCTCTCATTGAAATCTACATCCTTTACTTCACTGGGCTCAGGGGAATAAGAACCTGCCCTGGTATGTTTTAAGTTACTATTAATTATCATACTTTTTCACTCATTCTTTTAAATAGAACAAAGCTCCACACCCTATGTGCTCAAAAATACACCAGACTTATTTTAGTCTTCTGTCTTCCTCCAATGATTTCTAATCAACAGTGGTGATATTTTGTTAAAAATATGAAGGATGAAAAGATGAGTAAATCTCAGTATAATCTCTTGCAGTACAATAAAGAAAAGTCATAAGTTGTGGGTAATATTATTCCAATACAATATGCTAAAAGGCCTAAACCATGAACAATATCATATTTTCTGTTAAAGAATGCCTATTACTTGGAGTTACCTACTTGCATCATGACATTTGGAAGAAATAGCCACCAACTTGAAATATTCTATAAGAAGCAGTACTTTTTCCTTTTCCTAGTTTTATAATGTTGCCCATCACAGCAGAATGTCAGCTCTCCCTAGTAGACACACTCCAAATCCGTTAGCTACTCTCTGTAACTAAGTCCTCATCAGATTTCATGTGATTTCTAGATTTTCTCACTTCTCAGGGTGCAAAAATTCTGTTCTGTCTGTTTGATTTATTTGTGTCTTTCGAGGTCTTTTTGAGGGGGTGGTAAAAGTAGAAGGGTTAAAGATGTAATGATGTTATTCAAAATTAAAAACTTCACGGAAGTTGGCATTTTTCCAGAGTTTCTAAAAGATGGCCAGATTCCAGATTTCATTTAAAACTTAATTCACATAGGAAACAGTTGTGAGATTAAAAGTCAGAGTGCTGAATCTTTGAAAAATTTCCTCTCTTCAAGAATTTGCATGGCTTGCCAATATTTATGAGCTTTTTCCTACAATACAGTGTAAAGCTTCAGTGCCACGAGTGTTTAGCAAAGGAGGCATTCAAAACCTCAGAAATATATCTTTAAGACTTGATTCCTGTATCATGGTTCTGCACCACACATTCAGAGCAGGCACTTTCTAGGCAGGTGGTTGGTAAATCTTTTTTTGAGATGGTGCACAAAGGAGCATGCAGCATCCTTTCATGGAGCTGTATTTTGTTCTATAAGCAAAGGCTGTGCAGATAAATTGTCAAATGATTTTCAAAATCTTGTTTTGTTCTGTTGTAAGGAATTGTATCCTTGATTGATTTCATTTGCTGTGGTTTCTGTGAAGAAAGAGTTTGCATTTTGTTTGATAACAACTCATCTTTGCAGATACTCACAAACATCTTCTTATGTTTATATATCTATCTTTTCCCCTAATTTTACTTTCTTTTTGATGACTATCGCATCCTTAAAGAGAAGCATTAATACCATATCCAGAATGTCGAGATGATGCTACTTCCCATTACGATTAAAAGAACAATTTTCATTATTTTTTGTGACAAAATTTCCTTTGTGACATTTCCTTAACACCTTCAAGATTTTCTTTTCAATACTAGGTATCAATCTATTTTAAGAATTCTGCAAAATGTAACTATTTACTATTCCTAGGCACCATATCAAACCTTACTGGAATCACTACAAAATTTCACAGGCTATTGTACCTCACTGTGAATCTCTAACTTACATATTTCACACATCTAACCAAACACATTCAAGATGTAGTTTACTTTGTTCCAAAACATTCAAGGCTAACAAACAAGCAAAAAAAAATTGCAGTTACTCTTAGTTAGCCCTTTCAATCATACTTATTTCTGCATTTCATACATTTTATCCTGTGTTCTGTCCTTTAAAGTATTTTTTTTTAAATTCTGGTCCTCGTTTTCCTCTGCAATAAGTCATATAAATATAAACTCCTCTGAGTTCTTCACATCCGTTTAAAGAAAAGGTATGTGAAAAATAATTTTCTAAGAGAAGAACAGTTCCCTGAAACAGATGGTACTTTCCCCTGAAGATACTGTGAACAATGTAAAGTTTTGTCAGTGTTTGGGTAGCTGCATTGCTTGAAGATGGTCTTCCATGTTCGGAAGCAAAAATACGTTCCAGATGCTGCAGTTGTTGCTTAGGCTGGTACAGTAAATGTCCTCAATAGCCAGTGTGGAACCTATTTGTAATTAGGATTAAGCAGACTGAAGAAATGTTATACAAAGCCCCTCCCACGAATATTTTTTCCTGGAAAGCATTCAGTGAAAAGGAAAAAAAAAAAGAAAGATACCTTTCTAGACTATTGTCTTTTCTAATGGCAGAATCTCTCTCTAGCTTCAAAACGCACCTGCTACCAAATGCAACTAAGCAGAATAGGGTTTTAACAAATTCTAAATCCATTGACTTGTGATTGTGGAAAATATGTTTACTTAAAGCAGCATATAAAATTTACTTTTCTTATGTGTCATGATGATAAGAATACTAACTATTATCGATTGCCCACATATTTCCAAGGATTGGTCCTGTTTGTCTCCATCGAATCCTGGTGTCACTTGTCAGTGCAGCATTGGGAAGGGGAATAGTTATTCGGTTCCACCTGAAATACATACAACACAAACTCTAGCATTTTACACTGATAGTTCTTTTAAGCAACTGTATATTTTGCAGATATGTTTACGTATTCTGGAAGCTTTGTGAAAAGCTTTAAAGTCTGCTCAAATGAAGCATAAATTTATGGCATCTTTAGAAAATACAAATTAAAAAGAAGAACATAGCCCATATTTTCATACAATATATGAATGTTAGTTATTATCTTATAAAACCCAGCCATTTTTCCCCCTGTAGGAATGCATGAAGTTGGCAAAGACCATAACCTCCTTTTCTGTAGCGACTTCTCCATCACAATGAATATCTCCTAAACTGAACCTTCAGCAGGACTGAACTCTGGTGGAAACCCTCGGGGGGTGAGAAGAGTGGTGCCGAGGATTTGGCCTGCTGCAGTCTGGGCCATCATTCTCAATCATCCACAGAGGCTACACTTCCTGCACACACCAGGAGTAATGGTTCCTATGAAAACTCTATGGGACTAGGGGCTATGTATCATCAGATCATAGCAATGCTATTTCTTTTTGTAAGTCTTATGGAAGTTGGGATACACAGGGATTTTGTGCCATGCAGCAAGATGCCACAGTTCATTTTTCAGTGAGAACAGCAGAGAAGAGACTTAACACTGAGAAGGGCTGATACAAGAAAGTGACACTAACAACCATCTCCATCTGCAGAAGTACAGAGGATGTGCTTCACTGCAACCCAGTACTGGGATTCCACATGAGTACATGTGTCTGGGGATGTAAATACAGCTTTGAGTGGTGTTTTTTCTGACTAAGAAGAAAACTTTTGTGGCTTTGACAAGGTACAAGTTTTCTTCTTATTGTCAACATGCTGTCCACAGGTGGATTATTGGATTTTTTGTAATTTGTCTTTATCATCAAAAAATTATTATTATACCACAGAAGCAGCCCCATACATTTCAAGTTTCATTACTGGGTAGCCAGGAAGCCCAGAACACTCCTTCCTTGCTGTCCCCAGCTAGTCAAAAATGAATGGCGACACAGAGTTGTGGGCTTTGCTGCTTTCTTCTGCCACCTACAATTCAATTCTTTAGTCTTGCATCTCAGTTTTTCAGAGAACACTCTCACCCGCTGTAGTTTTCAGAGGCGTAGATGGTGCTGTGGGGCAGGTGAGGCCCAGCACAGATCTCAGGCAAACACTCCATGTGGAGCAGCGACCACGAGCGACCATGGTTGGTTGAAAACTCCAAGCTGACACTGGTAACACATCGAAGGAAAGAGAAAGACACCATGATGGTACCTGGCATAGATCTCAAAGCAAAAGTACCAACATTGAGAAACCACCAAATCTGCTATTTCTAATAACTGATGACAAAACAGAAATAATTTTAAGCAGACTTCGAATACAAAAAATGCTGCAAATGCAAACATGAGACGAAGTTTCGTGAATGTATAGAACGCCAAAGGTTTACTGACTGAGGACTGCCTGAAGACAGAGCTCTTGTTTGGCCACCATCTAGCCAGTGTTTTTATGGTGCTGCTGTTAAATAAACTGCATTACTTTCATATTTCATATTGAAATAGTTTCAGATATGAGGGAAAAACCTGGATTAATCAGAGCTAGACAGCATCATGAGAGCACAGGACAGCTATAACTGCCAGCTGCTAACTACTATATCTGCAGAAGGTGGTAAAAGACCACTAGCTGCTCATGAACTGACAGGCTCTTTCCTGGGTTAAAAAACTCCAAAATTGTTTATGGCCTATGAGTATAAGGAAATTCTTAGATGCCTTACACTCTGAAGACCTTGAAAAAGTAATATAGAAAGCACTTGATTTACTACAGGTTTAGTATTGCACTGAATTACTCTTGTAATTTCCTCCTTATAATTAGCTTGTAATATTCTGTTTTATTTAAAGTAATGTCAGTGGAACATTATAAAAGTCATAATTCATCTCCTCAGTATTAAACTATTGGATTCTGAATTTTTCTTTTTATGATAATTTGCTGACAATATTACTTTATTTAAATGTACCATCACTGTGATATTGTGTCTATTAAAGCAGTTTATGGAGGTTTTGACTAATTTATTTCAGGTTTAGCTGTAGAGGTACCTTAGAGGGTCATATTTACTGCATATATTCTGTATGAGTCTCTCACATTTGCAGTAATGAAAGCATTATGAATAATGCTGCAGACTGGGAGATGTGAAATGCTGCAGTATTTGGGAAATACAAATAAGGAAAATGGTGACCTAATGCTTCTTTAGTTATGGAGAAGCTCACTTCTCCTTCAGAAATAGTTTAATGAAGGAAAAATATCAATCTGTCAAAATATATACTAATCTCCATCAGAAAACAGATTGAGACAGTGACTTTATATAACCTATTTACTGGCCAGGAGTGTTTACAGGCAAAGTTTTTACTTTTCATGTAGGAAAATGTTGCTGCCTTCTCTTCCTATCAAATATAAGTGCAGTGCCTTGATTTTTGCTTCCCCTTGAATTCTGCTACCCTGCATGGATGCAAGAACTGTCAGTGTTAATGAAGCTCTTTCTAGCTGGAAGTAGATGCAATGGGACACAAAAAAAAGCATTTAGAGTCACTTACTTTAAACTCTCAACTCTGCAAAATATAAAGTAATTTAATCCTCATAAAATAGCAAGATAAATATTCTAATATACATATAATGAAAGAGGGACAGTGGGCAGTTTGGTTTTGGGTTTCCTGTTTGAAGAAGGATATAAAGGATTTTGAGAGTGGAGTGAAGGATGAGCAAGATGTCCATGGCTTTGAGCACTAAGCTTGGGTGGGCTGAGGAGCTGGTTTGCTCAGCCTGGTGAGAAGGGGTAAGCTACAGCATCCTGTGATGGTGCAGAGGACACTCACGAAGAAATCAGAGTCAAACTCTCAGTAGTGTCACAGACACACTACAAAGGACAATAATCAAAAAGACATGTCTTCATAGTTTTTTACTGTGCATTAGGAAACACATTTTCACTTGAGCAGGTCACTCAGAGAAGTAGCACAGTGTCCATCCATGAAGATTTTTCACGTCATGGACAGGCAGAGCCATGTCTGACCTGCCCAGTAACAATCCCCCCTGCAGCAGCAGGTTTCACCAGATAACCTGTGTGGGTCCCTTCCAAACATTTCTACAATTCTACGAAACATGGAGCCTAAAATGACTCCCTTCTCTCCCTTTCCCCATGGAAAAATTCACGCTGAATGTCCTGAAGAAGTAAAGCCACAAAAAGAATTCTGTGATCAGCTCACAGACAGTGAGACCCTCACACTGATGGTCATTAAGATGAGGGTCATTTATCAGCAGTCTTACAAGAATTAGATATGCTTGTGGCATCAGTAATCTCAGAGAGGTCAGCAGGGCAGGTTTCTCCTGCTGCCTTTAATGTTTTCCTCCTTACACAGTATTAAGAAGTAAATCTCATATCCATTAGAAACTGAAGCAAAAGTCACTCCGAAATCATGAGCATATTTCAGAATAAAGGGATAAGAAAAGCAAGTTTTGACCTGGAAAACGATTAAATGACACTTTATTGCACATGAGGTACATAAATCTGGGCCTGTAAAGATCAGGAGAAACACTAGCTCTGAGCAGCTTATATTTGTCATTATTAATGGGATCCCTTCTTACTGAAAAAAGGTTTCCAAATCCTCATATAGATTTTGTAAACCAAAATACACTAGAAAGCTGATAACCAGAAGAATGATCCTGCCAGTTTTACCTGTTACCAGGTTGATAAGTTCCACAACCCAAATTGATGGAAAACTGGATCATGTGAGTCACCGAGGAAGGGAGCACCGGAAGGATGTGGAAGTAATCCACAGCCCAGACATTCCTGTTGTGGCCTTGATGACTCTTTTGCTTCAGGCAAAATTTGGTTGCAGGAGTCTGCAGGTCCGGACTAATGACAACAGAAACCAAAGATGGCACCTTTAAAAGAGATCGAATAAGGCTTATTTAAGTTAAAAAGGTCACAATGTATCATTTAAAATAACAAAGAAACTCTAACTGTGCTGAACCAAATGTGCTATTCTCTCTCCTTCCTTCATTTTGTTAACTTTTTTAGCCACGTTTTTCAATGCATGATCCCAAATGAAATAATTTACTTTACTGTTATGTGCGCAGGTGTTAACACCCTGGATACCAGTGATGCCTATCACCTCAGAGGAATCGGATTGTTTGGTTGTAAAGACACAGAAGAAAAGACTGTACCTTCTGTGTTCTGAAAAGGGCGAGTTTATGTTGTCAGTTTCAGCTGGGAGGAGAAGATGATGTTTGTCCTGGAGCCTTACAGCTCACAGAAACTAAGGCAGGGTAGTGGCACGTCTGCTCTGGATACGTGAGAATGGAGTAACAGCAGGAGTTCACAGGCATAAGTGGGGAGGATGTTATGTTGCTGAAATAAATGAAAGCACTGCCTCACAAGGCTTAGCCTTTGTCCTAAAGCAATGCAATTAGAACTTTATTATGTCAGAAGAGGATGTCAGCTTTAAAACTGCTTGTTTTAAGAAACCCCCACAATGAATTCCATGTAATTTCAGATCCTATCTCTCCCCAAGTTCCCTAATTAATATTTTATTATTTTACAAGTACAGTTTCCTTAGTTTTACAAAAGTTCTACCCTGTCTTTCACACAGAGGCAGACAAGGAGGGAAGCCATGCACAATGAAACAATGCAAGTGACTCAACCAAACTTAGGCCAAACCCTATTGTAAACATTTGGTTCCTAAGTGCTAAAGTTACAGACAAAATGTACACAAACCTGTTCTTGAAATCAGCTGCATCTTTACCACCGAATTTCCCTCACAATATATAAGCACACTGCATTTCAATATCTAGTGTATCCATGTGCACATGTATGAAATACCAAATTTTGCCTGTTTTACAGCAGAAGAATATGAAGACCTCAGGGCTGGGTTGTTCAGGGTAGACATGGTCTAAGTGCTCCCTTGCCCTAGACAGGAAGGATCCTGAAGGCAAGTTCAAGGTCTTTATTGTCCTGCCTGAGGGTGGTGGATGTGGTTGGAAGGCGGCTGCACCTTGGGCAGAGTAGACGCTGCCTGAGCACTCAGCCAGCAGCTGCGTCCCATGGCTGAGTCCATGCCCGCACCACTGCAGACCCTCTCCCAGCCACGGACACCGCCACGACTGACCCTCTCAGGACCCCGCTCCTCAGTATCACACTGTGGCTAGAACGAGCTTGAGTGGAAACAGGAGTAATTTTTTGTGAGCAGATGTTACCACTGAAGTTTTCAGCTGATAAGTGACAATTTTTGCCCATTGCTTGCTTGCCTGTTTCCCCAGCCCTGGCCAACAATGCATGGTCCTGCCTGGGGCTGGAGTGACCAGCAGTAACTGCACAGCTGTGCTGCAAAGGCGCCAGATCGCTCCCAGGTCTGCACATGTGTTTGAAAGGTCGTGTTTGAAATGTCATGTTTGAGAGTCTCTGTGGAATGCAACACACAATATTCTTGTGATGGCTTGAAAAGAGAATGCTCTATCCATCCCATCCACCTGCTTCGTTCACGATGATTTACCTTGTAAGCAGCATAGGTCAGGGTATCAAGAGGTATATGTTCCCTCCTGCCCTCAGTCTTGGCATACAGTATGACATCATTTTCATGGGATTCTCCAGAATCACAAGTTCCCCCTGCACAACACACATTTGAGAAAAAAAATTAATTGAAGCCCTTGTTATTGGAAAGTGGAACCATATATGCAGCCATAATTATGAAAATAATTACAATCAGATGCTATTTAACTTGGGATCTGAAACAATAGAACACCATCCCTAAGGACACAGTGTATAGGAACTGTTTGATCAGATACACCATGGCAGAGATCAAGGGGGTTGACGATTACGAAAACCTCAAGTACCTCTTTTAATCAGCTTATCAAAACAATTTTAATAGAAAATGCTGTGCCTCAAGCAATACTTCCATCTGTGTGCTTTAAATCCTATTTACATAGAAATGCTCTGCTTTTGAGTTGTCATCAGTAAACTGCTATTTACTCTTCACACTTCATGCAGTCACACATGTAGGTATATAACAATCTCTTAAATACTTCTCAGGTGATAGTTAGACAGCTGAGAACTTGTTCTAAGTAGGAAATTTGAAAGACTGATGTATACCTTATTTGTTGTGCTGCTCCTTCTACTGTCAACACCATATCCTAAAAGGGATGGCTGGCTGGATGGAATCTATTGTACCACACAAAACACTTCTGTCATACTTGCCCAACTGGAGCAGGGAAGCAATTGAAACACCTCCCTATCAGTAAAACCCAAAATACTCATTAACCTTCTGTGAAAGACTGGATGTATTGGCAAATATGAGAATTAAGTTCTGCATAATAGTTACAAGATGAACATAATCTCACTAATTTGGTATTCTGTAAAATAATTTTCTAAAACAAAGTTTCTGTATTTGAAAGAGGAATTAATAATTAATTATTTTCCTGTACAGTATGAGTACGGCAGGGATTAAAAAAATACCCTGAAATAGAAAGAAAAACAAAATGAGGAAGCTTCTTTGGAAGGACTGCAGAGTAGAAAGACTGCATATATTGGAACACTTTCACTGATTTTTTTTTTTGCTACAATCAGCCAGTTTGTAATGGACCAGGAAAAGCAGTTCAGAGAACTGGATAAGATGTACATTTTTAATGTGTTTTATACTGTAATAAGGAACATCCATTTGTCCTTTCAAATTCTCCTTGCCTGAATTTTTAAACTGTTATTTATTTAATTTAAAAATACGCACAGAATACATTTTTTCAAACAATATCCCGCTATCCTCTGTGCCTGCATCTGCTGACAACTTCTCCCCTAAGTTCAGAAGGTTGACAAAATTTCTTTCCTGTTTTTCTTGCAGGTGTTCTAATGCCTGGAAGAAATAGGAAAAAGCATCCTCTTTTTCCTGTGCTTTATTCATAATTCATGTAACACAGAGGAGATGTGCAACAATTTAGGACAACAGCATGAGGTCTTCCCCTCATTAAATAAAGTGTGTTTTTTCTTGTTGATACAGAAGGTTGCTTGTGGAGGTCACAGGTTTATTGTCTGCTTCCTCCTTTATTATTCTATTACTCTCTTTTAAGCAAAAATCCTCACTTTCTCTAAACACGGTGTTGAGAGAATAACCTCATGGAACTTCCTTTATCTGCAGAATAAAAGTTCTGGAAAAATACTGTGAGTGTTAACTACCATGTTCATGGGGATTTTGATCTGTTGCAATATCAAACTAGTGCAGTTGCACTGACAACAAGTGAGGAGGGGAAGTGACAGGACAGGTTGGTTCTTGGCTGCTTTCTTAGCCCTGGAAATGACTGATATTGTAATTTGCTCCAGTAAGGAAGGTCCACAGATGATACTAACACCACACTAGTGCTTTCCATGAGGGATGCCACCTGTCGAACACACCTCCTCCAAGACCATAGCACACTATAGCACTCTGTGTGAATCTCACCCTGGGCCAACACATTAGCAGAGGAAGGATTTTACGAATGGAGTAAGAGCTTTTGTGGTGAAACTACTCCATGGGTTCACTGGGAAGGCTGCCCCACCTCTGTGCTACTCCCATTTCATCCTCATATGCGACTCTCTTGACTCTGATGGATTAACACCAGGGTCTACATGGATGTGACTATGGGAAGGTATGAGAGGTACCTCTAAAACCTCTAAAGATGACAAAGATATGACCGTCTCTTCTAAGTGTGGATTAAGGGGCACTGAGTGAAATTAGGATATACAAGACAAGAAGATGCTTCTCCACATGAGAATTGTTAAACCGTGGGGCACTGCATAATGTAAATCTCACATGCTTCACATCTTGTATTACATTAGGAACTTATACTCACCCATACTGAAATAAAATCTCAAGTTCCCATAACCTGTAGTGTCCATGTATGGAGTACATACTTTTCTTTCTCCATCTCTGAGAAATACCATAGCTGAGCCAGATTCCAGAGTTCCACATTCAGTACCAATGACGGCTCCAGAGATGTCCCACCTGCAGAGGCCAACAACGCATTGAGAATGTGCAGCAGCACAATACTGATAAACTCATACAAAACATGTCATAGGGGTTCATTTATACTTACAAAAGTAGCTGTTCCTACTCTTACATAGGACAAAAAAAAGCAGTGTTCCAATGTGATCCCTATGTCATTATTTACATATTCAATATTAGTGTTTAAACTCAGTTGACTCAACTAAGGCAAAGTTAATGTAAATATTTAAAAGAATTTGGCAGAAATGCATGAATTAATTAAAAAATTAGGCTTTTAATGACTGCTGTTACCAAATATGCAGTGTTGTATTGTTCTGCCATCTTTTTTTTTTTTTTTTTGTGTAAAAATGTTTAAAATATAAATGCATTCTGCTGCATTTTGCATAATAAAAGATTTATGGATCAATGAAACTTGAAAAGGCACATGTCCACCCTGTCTGGTATACAAATTTTAAATATGTAGGTAATAGCTCCAAATGCTCTCTTCTCATCTTTTTGAGCATTTAGGGTAACAGTTTTTAACTAACACATGAACAGAGTATGAAAAAAGACTGCTGTGTTTCTAATATGTGATGATATGATCTTTCTCAGTTTTTCTGTACAACGTTTTATCTTATTTTTATTCAGTGATAATTAAAAGAGCTGTTGCAGAATTTTCCAATTAAATATTTTACATTGAAAATACATTTTCATCATGAAAGTGATGGTTACTTCAAAACTCAATCAAAATGTTTTGAAATATTAGAAAGTGTTGAAAACTTGTGCATTATTTTGGTCTGATACATTATTATTATTCATTTCGAAGTCTTAATTCATAATAAAGTATTTAAGAATTATAAGGCTGATAAAACAATGAAATTATTTAGAATCACTAAATCCTGATAATCCAATCATTTAACTATCTATCATGATTCAGGAGGAATGAGAAAACATGGAAGTTCAGAAACCTTTGTGGGAGGCAGAGTCTTTTCCTGTCTCCTTCCACCAGAAACAATCTCTAGCAGGTATGTGCCATATGACAATTTCAAAACCTGTCATTTCAAGAGCTAAACAGTCTATTTATTAGTTTAACCATTCCAATGACTTCAAAATGAATTTCTAGGATCTTCTTAAAAGCTGCCAGTTTCCCCATGGACCTAAGCTGTGACAGACTGGTGACATGCCGGTTTGGAAATCCTGCTTTAAAACTGTCAGTCACTTACACAGGAATTAGCGACCTTAACATCACTGAAAAGCTTTATGATATAAATATTTTAATGGAAGCACAGTTTAATCTAACCCTAATCTATTGTGCAGATTTTTTAAAGGTAATATGCAATATAATCAAAACCCAATTTTGAAAATGGGTCTCCTGGGCTGAAGGCAAGAACAGAATTAAGCGTTGTGCCTGCTCTGACTTACACAAAAAAAATCTCACAATGCTCCATTGATCTTTCGTATGCTCTATTTAGCTCAATTAAAACACTCTCTGTAGTGACCCACAAAACAACTCGGGGTCATGAATGATGCAGATCATGGATGTTTCTAGGAATCCTCTCCTTTTAGGCAGCATCAGAAATGAAAACCAGAGAATTCTATATATTTTTTTTAAAAAGGCACTTCAATAAAAATACATCAACACACTGCCAGTAAAGAAAATGGAGAAGGATCCTGGGTTATGGCATGATCTAACACTTACATTTGACTCACATGACTCTTGTAATTCTCCTTTATACAACAGGTGATTTATGGACCTAACTAGACCAACTGGACAAGGAGGTCCAATGCAACAATGTGACCACTAGAGACGAAGGCAGCCTGATGTGGGGATTTGTCCACTTTTAGGATCAGGCTCTAATTCATGCAACTAAAGAGAAGCAGAACGGCAGTGGAAATGTGTCTGATACTTATAACAGCAACACCTATCCACATACTCTCCCACTTTAGGTGGTACATGCAAAAAACACCAATCAACTGCTTATTAAAAACAGCAGTAAGTTCCTCTGCCCTCATCTCCAAGAGCATTTGGTGCAGAGGAGAGTGGTGGTGACTCCTGCACCTTGTTGCGTGAAGGCCCTGTTGCCTTTGTAAAACCTTGGCTCAGGCCTGTTACTTCAGCTAAGTAGAAAAGGACTTTGGGAAAGAGACACAAGTGAGTTAAGGGTAGATAAACATGCTGTGTGACCATCACGTGCTTGCACCACGGTGTATGGTGGTTGGTTGAATAACATTTGTTGTGCCTTAAAACTATGTAAACAGATAACCAGCTAACTGCTTAAAAAAGCCGTGTTTTTGGAATACAGGGGGTCTCCTCTGCACCTGCCTGGGGACTCTGTGTTGCTCATTATCGCAACAGCACCTGAGCTTCCTTTTGCTCTCCCTTATGAGGGATGCTTTTGCCTTTCCTTGGGAGCTGGCAGGCTCCAGCTGACGTGACAACGCAGAGCCTGAGAATTTCCTGCAAGCTCTGTCTCAGGTATACAGTGCTCTGTGACAGTTTGATTACATTAAAACTGTATTTCAAATATAGTTCGGATAGCATTCAAAAATATTTCTCTAAGAAATATTCTCTCTCCTTCATTTTGTTAACTTTTTTTGCCACTTTTTTCAAAACATGATCCCAAATGAAAACATAAGGGGAAACTCATATATATTTGCTTTTATATACAGCTCCCAACACCAACTTCAGAGAAACACTGAAAAGAGGAACAGTAGTGGTGACAATTTTATATGATAGGACGTAGTCCGTAACATCACGCGAGTCTGGTGTTTATTTATGGCAGCATGCAATTTAAATCTCCATTCTTATAGAACAATTGAGAGAAGGAAGTTTCTAATATAGAATAAAATTTCCAAAGGGAAAAAAAAAAAGAAAAAGTTGTGAGGCCTTGGGCTGGCAGAGTGGGGGCAGATCAGGACCTGGTTGCTGGGACACAGAGTGACAGAATTAAAGGCATCTGCTGGCTGCACCCTCCCTTGCCCACCTGCAGCTGGACCTAGGCACCATGTAATAGGGAAAATGTAATATTCCTGATTCAGAAGAAACTGCACATTTGCTGACCAGGGTTGCAAGTACTCAACTTAACTAAACACCCAGCTAAGCAGAGACAAGATCTACAGACAGGGTAGATATCCACAGACAGCACTCCCATCCTGTTTTCTCAGGATGGAAAAAAGACTGAGACCACATCTCAAAGGTGTCCCACATGGTCACGTAGAACACAACACACACGTGCTCATTTTCTTCCCTTTGTCTGAAGCAGCACCTGCTGCCATTGGCTGATTATTTGAACTGGGACAGAGTTCACAGTGAATATTTTTTCTGTAAATGCCAAATATACGTGTCCACAGGATACATTAGCATGTATTTCTTAAAAGGTGCTCTTTACTTTCAGCACAGCTTAGGCAGCATTTGAATCAGTTGCTAATGATCTGAAATACTTTGTAGGTTAAAATCAACATTCAGTGGAGACCCATAAATTAGCAGCGTATGTTTCTCATTGCCCTGGGGTTACAGCAACTAATGATTTTTTTTTTTTAATAGAAAAGAATCAAGATCGTACTTTAGGTTATTTTCTTTTTGTCAGAATTTATACAGTGAGGTATATAAAATGAAACTTCTTTATCAGGACACATTTTTAAAAGCTCACTCATGTTTTGGTAAGAATAGTAATATTGCTGTCCTAGACAGTTTTGTTTATTTTCTGTGTCCTTGCAGCAGGCCCTGCTGGACATGCCTTTACAGGGAGCCTTTAAATCACAAAGTATATATTCAAAATAGAAAGAGTGAATTATCAGTCAGACCCAGAGCTCTCGCCCAGCAGGTGTGGCTATGCTCTTGGTGCTACTAGATGAGAATAGACTGCTGCTTCAGTTGTCCTGCCTCCATCCTCTCCTGTTCTTCCTCCTCCAGCACCTCCAGGCACCTGTATAAGCAGGAGCTCTCTCAGTAAAGTGAGGCTCACAGCAGTGATCCAGAGGGGGTGAATTTCTCGAGGAATCCGATGTCATTTTGACATGAGTTTGTTAACAAAACTCTGGTGTGAATGAAAAAAGCAGATCAACATCATCTGTTTCTTTAGAATGGATACGTAAGTCACAAACACAACTTTTTTCATTAAAAACAGTGGTGACAGGATGGTCCAGAGACAAATTGTTCCTTTTGGACTTCCTGAATTTGTTTCTTCCTAAAATCTCAGATCATGTGCTATTTACAGTATTGCTATTTATCCTAGTCACAATCTTCCCCGACTACACAGCAAAGATAAAATGCAATTCTCTGTTCATCCAATTTCCTCGTCCCTGGAGTGATGCTGCTCTCCTCTGCAGGGCCCTGCTCAGGCTGGGGACACTCACCCTTTGGGCTGGTTCTCAAACTCTTCTGCCCACTGCTCCTGGGCATCCTCCATGGAGAGGTCCACGTCCCGGGTAGTGGCAAAATTGAACTCGCTGCCCTCTGTCCCGTGGAAGTAGATGGAGTTCCCATCGGACTGGCAGCTGTGCTGTGGGCAGAAGGAAGCTGAGGTTACATTGGGTTTGTACAATGTTCACACACCGTCAGATCTCAGTGTGAGCTGTACTTTATGTAAGGACTCACTGATGCTTGAAACTAAATAAAAAACAGATGGTCATCTTTTATCTTTCTTGTCCCACCCCAACAATTATTGTGTCCTAATCTTGTACCTGCTTCCCTACAAACCCACTATAGACCACGGTAATACTGTGTTTGCATTGAAAAGTCACGTTCCACATCTCTGGGTGTTTATTTCCATTTTAAAGTATCGCCCTTATGTCTGGCCCACACACAACTGTGTCTGCAAATAACTTCAGTAGTATATCAAATATTGCTATGGGGATTTTGTAGGCGTAAGAGTTTTGTGCTGTGAAATATGTCTATGCTTGAATTTTTGCCAAAAGAGGTATTTGTGTGTAAAATTGCTATGCATTGCCATAGAGTAAACTTTGGGCGTCAAGTGTATGAGTGAAAAGGCTGTATCTGCCATATCTAGTCCAAAATGCATAACAAATAGCTCTAGAGTCAACGAGCTCGTGATACAGCAAACCCAGGGATCCTGAGGCTGCTCCCAAACCCAGTGTGTCTGCTTTTCCTATTGCATTTCTGCACATACGACCTCAGCAGCATCAAAGGAAGCTGTGTGTGTCCCCCAGCATCCCCTGACCACCACAACTCTCCAGGAATATTGGCCTGGAAGAAGCTGCCTGGGAGGAGCACATGGGGGTTACAGTACAGATTTTCTTCTTTAATCCTACTTTCACCTTTCTGTGTGTCTGATAAAATGACAGTCTGCCAAATCTGCAGGGCACAAACGGGTATCAGGAGCTTCTAAAGGAGGTCTACCTGGTCTTAATGCAAGCAGAGCACTTGGAATTTTGTTGAATTGTTCATATTACAAAAAGTACTGATAAAAAAAAGAATTCTCTCAAACAGTTCTTTTATTCGTGTGTGTATGTGTGTGTGTGTATGTGTGTGTGTGTGATCCTGCTCTTCTTAAAACTGGAAGGTGAATTAAGGAATTATTAATTAGAATAATTCTTCATTCTTACAACATTTCAGCATTTAAAAAAGATATACAACAATGCCAAATTGCATTGACCTTTTCAGTATCGTCTGTGCAGTGCCCTCTTGTCTCTGAACCCCTTCATAGCGCGCCAAGGGAAAATATGACAATCACATCTTCTGCACTTAAAAAGGTCATGGTAGTGTCACATAAGGGAATAATTAGATTTTTAACAAAGAGAAAGGTGGGGCAAGAAATGAAAACTGCTCAGTACATCTTTGTCTATGGGTTTTTATGAGCAAAGTACAAAATAACACATTTTGTCATATTCTATAATGCTTTATTTATCAATGCAATAAAGTGACATAATTGAAATTCTACTATTGATGATTTTCAAGTATGGTTGCCAATACCTCAGCAATTAATTTCTATTGAGGAACATAATTTGTGACTATTTCTAGAGGTGCCTACCTACTATTAGAAAAAACTGTAAGTACTTGAAGTCTGATTTTTGTATAGAGACTTCCTGGTCCATACTTGAATGACAACAGCTCTATATTTATTAACACAGACTACATAGCACTTAAAAATATAACACACTGTAAAGATGCAAAGGCTGTTTCAACTGCTAAAATAAACAATTTGCTGTTAAAATGTTTTTCTTCCAAAGAAAGGTCAAAGTAATACAAAGATCCTGAAGTGTTGATAATTTGTCACAGAAATGAAATAGATTTTGTCACAAGACTCCTTTCTCCTTGCTCTGTTCCTGCAGCATACACACGGTACACCATATATGCCACTGAAAAGGCAGAATAATTTACACATCAACTATATTATAACTAGCAGAAATTAATGAGACATTTTTACATCTTCTCTTTGAAAAACAGCAGTTGTACTATGCAGTTATTTATAACTGACTCAGAAATTGCTTTTGTTTGCTGATTTTAACCTTCACATTCATAGGTATCGCTAACATCAGAATTTTAAGAATAATTTGTTTATTGTGCTTCTTGATTTTCAGGATTTTCTTCATTTGCTGAACACAAATGAAGTATTCTTTATCTGTCAATCAATCTGACACAAAACCCATATTATCTGCAGGCAGTCAAATAAATACACTAAAAATAAATATTCAGGCTAAAAGGTAATTCAAATTTATACGCAACCCTTTGTCTCAGGAAACAAATAGGTAAATAGATTCTACTGAGCTAGATATTAGAATTGCATACAAGCATTGGACAATCCTTTAGAAGTCTTACTTATATCTCAGATGTTAAGTTATATGCAAGTGTGCATTTGATAGTGGGTATGTAATTAGTAATCTCTTGCCTGATGAAAACCTTCTATTAAAGTAAACACAAACCAGATACAACCCCATTATCTTTTAATATTTGTACGTCCTTCTGCTGTCTAGCAGAATACTTACTGAATGGAGTTTTCATTTAGGTTGTCAAGATAAATAAATGGGCAGCTTGGCAAGGGGGGCATAAATAATTACTTATACAGTGGTGAATGATCAACCCTTTACAAAAGCTCAAAATCATAATTTATTTCATTAGATCTATAAAGCTATGTTTATGCATATATACACAGCTACATAGTATCTATGAATATGTATTTATGCATATTTTATGTGTTAATGAACCACACAACGTATGGCTCAAATCACAATCTGCTCATGTCGGCTTTGGCTCATGTGAAACAGCTATGCAGAAGCGAAGTTCAGACTGAAGTTTTACTCTCCCTGTTATCCTAAACACGTATGAAACCTGTAATAGAAGCTCATGACCTTTAACGGCCTAAAAAAGAGTAAGAAAGATGCTCAAAACACAGGTATGGCTTTTAAAGAAGTTCTGAGGGAGTGTCATCGTTTTCTTGTACAGTTTTGCCCCAGTGCCACCATCTGGGACCTGGGACACCTGCCCGTGGGAGAAGCAGATGTGGATGAGCTCCACTCATGGTCCTCTTCTCTCCCACCTGTCACATTTACCTTGCCTTTATAACAATCATCCTCAGGTTTTTTCTTTTAACTTTCGAGGCAATCACTATCTGTCACTGCTTTTACTGCTTTTTTTTACCTGATGGGCTGCTGAGGGAAGAAAAACCTCAAGGAGCACTCAGCCAAGTTTTCCAGAAGCAAAAGAAGCTCTGCAGGAGATGGTCCCTCACCAGCATTGCCTCCAGCTACCTTGTCAGTTTTGTTCAGCATCCAGGAGGCTGCTGATTGCGTTGGGTAATTTTGTGGGTTTGCAATAGGGCTTGGACAGATTAAAGACAGAATTGAAACCATCAGACTCATTTTCTCTCGGGTTCAACACAAGATTAGAATTCAAGTCTTTAGAAAAAAACATCTAAAGTACAATTTCCATATTGTGTTACCTCTTACCCAAATCAAAGGCTTTGCACCTGCGGTGGTAGTCTACATACTTCCAGTATTTAAGGACTGAATTTCACAAGTGTTTATTTTGTTATTCACAAGAGATAAAAAATGTGGAATGGACACCTAATTAGTTTTAGAACTACCTGGATTAAGTTCTCCCCAAACTGGAAATCCTGGGGATTATGTAGTTGCAGAGTCCTCTTTTAAGAATTCCAGAATAAATTTGTTCTCTGTTTAATTTTAATTTACATTTAAATAATTTATAAGAGGAAACTAACTTGCTATGCAAAATTTGTAACTAAAAGGGCCAAACTAAAAGGGCAACTTGTAGGATATTTGTCCTTGTTACCATGGAAGCATCAACTGTAGGTACAGAACTAAAGCACCATTCAATGTTATTTAAAGGGGATTAAATGCATGTGGAACATTTAGTGTGTCCTTGTGCAGACTGCAACACAAAAACATTAGTTAATTTGTAAGGAAAAGTTAATTTAGAGAATAAATTCTTTGACAAATCTGAGAAACATCATTTAACAAAGTTTACTCCCAGATCACCTTCATAATAGAACAAAGACACAGGCACTTGAATGAAGCCACTTCACAACAGTAGCTGTTGCAACTGGAATGGGACTATCAGCCCATATAGCCATAAGTAAACTGTTGTATTCCTAAATAAACAACCCCTGCCTGATGCCAAATGGAAAGAAGCCAGGTTCTGTTCAGGGACTGTGGTGATCCCAAGAGAAAAAAAACCAAAACTCAACAAATAGTTTAATTTAATATGGCACTACCTTATTTGCGAGCTGTAATTGTTAAGCTATTGCTCTGCAAGAATAGAGCAAAATGAAAACTGTCTGCATTCCAAAATCCCAACATTCTTGGATTTACTTTCAATCTAGTCTTCACTCTGCATTTGCTGTGTTTCTGAAGTTTATCTACTGGATAGTTATGTTATCACTGCTTTTTCCCCATTTTCAAGGCCCTGCATGGCTCATCCTCACCCGCCTCCACCATTTCCCATATGCCCCATCTCATGGGCCACTCTTCCTTTACTGCCAGTGCTTGTCACTACCTGTCCTGGTGAGACAACCAAACTTGCCTGCCCTTGACCATTCTGCCCACTGTGCTTGTCAAATTCCCACGATTTCCTTCAGACACTTCCTTAGTGCTCTCTTCAGCAAGCATTATCAATGATTACACTGAAGAGTGCACTGATGACCAGGATGAGCATTCTCCCCTCCTGCAGTATTTCCTTTTACTCCCACATGTCCCCATCCCCATCTTATCCCCTGTTTTATAAATGGATGGGAATGTCCTGGGACACAGGCTTTTTGGTTTGTGACTGGAGAAGCAGAAATGGTACATTCAGGGCTCTTTGAAAAAATACATTTTCACTCTAAAATTGCTGTTGTCTATCAGTATTTCTCGTTTATGAGTACAGTTCTTAGCCAAATTGTCAGACCCAGCAAGTCCTATTAATTCAGGCGAGCTTTCTACTATACATTATGAAGACATTAGTTAATGGAAGAGAGAGCAATGCATGGCTTCAAAACCGAACTTTTGTCAAGAGTTTGCCAAGCTCTTTATCCTACGCTACACTTCTTAGATCTTAGGTTCTTTTAGGAAAGCTTCTTGAGCATATGAGATGCAGAAGTGGTTAAATTATGACTGCTCAAAACCATTAGTCAACAAAAGCAGGAAAGTCAGATTTGGTGGAGGCACTTTACAACTGGACTTCTTTAGGTTTCATAACTAAAAAATGACCAAATTTTTGTAGCATCTAAATGGCTTAAGGGCCCCAGGTGAGATCTGGGATGCTACATCGTGTAACATATCTGAACAATCTCCATATTTTTAAAGACTTGCATGCAAGCACCATGTAAGGAGACAGCAGCTACCCTCAGCGTGACCTCTTGGCTAGGAGGATCTGGAGATCTGCAGTCCACCCTGCAAAGGGAAGTAGCACAAGCCTCAACCAGATCAGCCTCTGTCACAGTTGCAGCTAAGGACACAGCCCTGAAGATTTTTAGAAACTCAAAAGACAAATATTAGGAATGTAAACAGAAGCACTGAAGTTCATCCAAGCCAGCTTCTGTCCCGGTTGTTCAAGTCAAACTTGTGAATCAATAAATACCTCTTGGCTTTACAGTATGGGATTTCTTTACTTGGAGAGTGGAACAGAGGGCAACTAAATGATACAACTGTGCCATTCGGCAAAGCATCAACAGGAAACACTAGTGCGAAATTCCTCAGTGTAACAGATTTTTGGCTGAGGCCTTGCATATCATCTTCCTGAGGTTCATTCCTGCACTCCCATGAAAATGTTGTTCACCTCTACGCCTTTAAAGTATTCACAGTCATCTTTACCATCATTTAATTAGCTTTTTATCAGTGACAAACACTGATGCTCTTCTTCATAGTACCTCCCCTGGGCCTAATGGCCCTGATGATTCTTTCAGACAGCTGTACCCTCACAATTTATTTTTTGGCGACATTTCTTGCATTGGAATGAATGTGTTGGGCATTTGGGCAGTGCCAGCTTGCAAAGGGCTGACGGCAGATGGAAAGAAATCTGCCCAGTATGCCTTCACCTCTACATGAGCAGAGGGCCATCAATTTCCCCCATAACGGAGTTGTCACGCAGCCCACCCAGCTGGAGGAGCATCTCTGATAGCCAGGCTGGCTGGCGTACGCTATTCAAATACAAAATGCACTTTGAAAAGAAACGAAAATATCATTTGTCGGCAAATTGAAAATGTGTGGCTTTGACCACAGCCAATTTTTTAATGACTGTAATATTTTAAGTGATTATTTTTGCCACTTCAGATTGCTCCTTAGAGAGGAGAGGTTTTTTAATTAAAATCTAGGCAATGCAAACAGATGAGATATGAGAAGCAGAGGAACAAGAAAAAAGATGAAGAAAATTAATTGAAGCAGCATTGTCAATGGAGCTATAAATTAGATATTGTGTCTTTCTGGAAACGAGTCATGCAGGTTTTAGAAATTTTAAAATTTTGACATAATAGAAGGTACAAGGATAGATTAAGTCCTGATAAAATCATACTTCGTATGTAATGTCTCAGCCAGCAAAGGTATGGTGACAGAATTTAGGGACAATTTCAAATTCTAAATTCTGTGGATTTGGCTGTTAATGCTCCTGGACTGACATCCCTTCTTAAACCAAAGCAAAGAACACAATGTCTTTAGAATACCTTCCCATGAGAAAAACAGAGTTTTAGTCTTTCCCATGTGCTACATTTTTACATCTTTTAATGTAGGCTACAGAACAAAAACCTTGGCTGCACAAGCAGGCCAGGAGTACAGAGGGTTGTAGTGTACTTTCCCTTTCCAAAACAATGGGATGAAACTTGTCCTTTGATGTAGCAAGAAACATTTATAAAGTGTGTTTTCACTCTTCATTTCTGATTATAGACTGTTACTCAAGGGCTAGTGCTCAAAACACTTTGCTTGTTTATGAGTGACTCACATGGTTCTTAGTTTTCTAGGACATTTCATGATGTTTGTACACCAATCACTCTGGTGATGACCGGTTTCCTTAATGAGTCATTTAACTGGCATGAACTGAACTATTCCTCTGTGTTACGGGAACTACTGATGTTTGGA
Organism: Mystacornis crossleyi; assembly: GCA_013400655.1. Taxonomy (NCBI): domain Eukaryota; kingdom Metazoa; phylum Chordata; class Aves; order Passeriformes; family Timaliidae; genus Mystacornis; species Mystacornis crossleyi. The sequence continues at coordinate 257,450 of VYZQ01024064.1, forward strand.
GCACTCTGCCCTGACCATCATTTCCTCTTCTGAAAGCAATCGTGTGCATTTACATCACTGTAAAATTAAGAGTGACACAGAATCAAGCAAAGTAGTTTCTACTCTTTGGCATCTAATGGGTCAATTCATGTTGTTCTTATTGATGTGCATCTCACAGTGAACTGCGAAGATCAAATTCTTTCCTTCTAGGAGGCAGGAAAGACCCCCTATGCTTTGACGCCAGCTCAGAGCTAATGCTGGCTTCCTGCCATCCCTCCCAACACTTCCAAGCCACGGGGAACTGGCATGGAGAAAGGTGTAGCTTCAGCATTGCTGCCCAACATCAATTCTCAGCTGCCCAAACGACTCACAGCACCACAGCCAACGCCCTGTCAATTCTCATGAACCCCTAGGCATTGTAGCTAAGTATTATTATTTTAATTACAAGTGCGATTTTCGGCCAAAAAAAAAAAAAAGCAAGAGCAATTCCATCCATGGGCTAGATCCAGCCCTGGGGATCTACAAATGCCTCCTCATGGGCACAGCTCAGAATGGGCACACTCTAAAGGACTCAGGTGATAGGTTTTGTGCACCCTGCACTGCTTTCTTCACCTCTCCTCCCCTCTCACACTCCTCCTTCCACCCATGGAGAAGCAGGGATGGCTCTCCGATGAGGCGCAGCAAGAAGTCTGCCAGTCTCTTCCCAGGAAAATGTGGTGGATCAGTGCTCCTGTGGGGCAAAGCAGCTGGCTAGAAGGCTGGGTCTGGCCCACAGACCAAATACTGCCGCCTTATATCTTATTCGAAAAACAAAGGAATCTTGTCAGAAGTCTCTATATTTTTGCAATGTTGACCAATATAAGGTCATAGCAATTTCAGTCTGCCATTTTTACGCTGGCATATGTAGAACATCACCTCTCCTCCTTCAAACAAATACTTTTGATCTTATTCAGAAAATGGATACCTGAATGCTTTTTTAAACAAAATTTAAAAGCAAAAGAAAAGGAAAAAAATCTTGTTCATTTTAGCACAAACCCAAAAGAGATATATATGGAATATCAGGATGTTTGTTTTAGAAGAAGGCTATCTAAAGCCATTCCATTAATTAACAGAGTATTCAGACATTTGGAAATCTACTCTGGAACAAGGGAGGGTCGAATAGATTAATCAGCCTTTCTTTTTGCCAAACTCCCAGGCCTGCCTGCATGTCTTCTCTGCTCAGCAACACACAACACCACAGGTTCAGGAAGGACTTGCAGATCTAGGATGTGCACAGCCCTGCTCTGCTCAGGGTGTGGTAAAAGGTCACACTGTTTTACACATATTTTCAGCATATTTTTCTGAGTGTGAGTGTTTAGTTCTCCCAGACTTTTTTTATGCAGCTTTCTCTTCTGTTACACTGGCATGCATACCTGGGAAATGGATGTTCTGGGAGTTGGATGGCGATGACCTGTTACTTAAAGGGCTTACTGAATTAGAGTACTGTTGCGGTGGGGTTGCCCTGTCGGCATACTACAGAGTACTGGGATTGGAACATTTTCAGCATTTAATGGTCATGTCCACAGTAGTCAATAACAGAGATGAGCTACCAGTAATGAATAATATGGATCAGTTACCATTCCCTGGCCCTAAAGCCAGCCTGCTCAGTGAGGCTGGAACACAGCTGCCCCCCTTGCCCCATCCCATGCCAGGTTGCACACACAGAGCTCAGCACGAACAGCCTCAGCTGTAGTCCCCAAACCCTGCAGGCCAAACAAACCAAGCTGTCCAGCTGGATGGCAACCTCCAGCCACGAGGTGAAGAGTGGCTGCAACTACTGTGAGACAGCAATTCTGTCACCTGACTCTTCTCAAAGATGGTAAGTGTCACTGGGTTAACACACCATGACCAAATACATTGTCACTCTGGTGTCTGTAATGATCCGTACTGCTTTCCCCAGTGTGGAAAAATTCCAGAGACAGGTGGTTTGGTCTCTATATTAATTTTGTGTAACCAAAGCGCTGTAGAAACATAAACTGTAAGACTGCTGAGGTTGCCTCCCTTCTCAAACTCTGTTTCTGAGCTTGCAAAACCAGTTTTGGACTAGGGAAATCAGAAAAAAATAAAAAAACTTGCAAAAGTTGTACCTCAAAGCTCAGCAATTTCTGGTCAAATATACAATATATATGAAGTGCCCACTGACAGCTGAGATCACTTTTCTGTTTTCTAGGAGTAGAGATCCAAGGAGTATTATAGACAGAAGCACAGCATTTTTCCATGCATTTCAGCAATCTCAAACAGCAGAGCAGCATCCTGACCATGCTCAGCTGTGAGAATGTGCTCATGCTCAGAGCTGTCATGGGAAATATTGAAACGCAGTCAGGAATTTATCCTGTTCAACACCCTTACACACAGTCCGACACAGATAAACACGTTCCAGTCAATCCAATTAATCTCCTAAGGGTTTCTTGGCCTTGCTAACAGCATCTCTCTTGCCTTTTGCTGTCTTCTTTGGAACCAAAACACACAAGTTCAATGGCTTATCTCTCAGCTTGCATCCTATTTCAGTAGCCAGGTCCAGCTGCGTCTGCAACCAGCCATGTGCTTTCAAACGAGTAGCAACTGCTCCTAAGGGCCACAAGAAATGTAAGGAAATCTCTGGGCCAAGCTCAAGCAGACTGGTAGAGGAGGAGAAACTGCTTTCCAAGCTGGGCACAGGAATGTTCCCACAATGTTTATTGAGAACACAGCATCCAAACCCACCAAATTGGAGTGAACGCACTGTTGCAAAATTCCCAGTAATACTTGCACTGTCCACTCCAGTGGCAATATCTTCAAGGAATGTACCCTCACAGATGAGCCAGGGACTCAGAAGGCAGCAAGGATGACACCACTCCTCTGGGAGGAGACAGTCTGCCTAGGTGGATGCAGACTCTGCTATGTGATTTGCCGTCAGGAACAGAGAGTGGTCTAATGGCCTAATCTTACATGTTAGAGCCTCGAGAAAGATTTTGAAGGCTAGTTTTTCTAAAATATTAATTGAGAGAGGACAGGAGGATAGGAATTTAAACTTGTATGGCACAAGCACACAAGGCTTGGGTGTCAGAAAAAAGGTCTTGTGAGTTTGAAATGAAGTTTGGCATTGTGATAGTAAGGGAACTTCTGAAGGCACATAGGTGAGAGTTATAAAAGGTAGCATGATACAGCAATGAATCATAGAATATCCTGAGTTGGAAGGTACTCGCTGAGATTATCAAAGTCCAACTCTTGGCCCTGCCCAGGACATCCAAAGGATTACACTATGTACCTGAGAGCATTGTCCAAACACTTCTTGAACTCTGTCAGGCTTGGTGCTGTGACCACCACTTCCCTGGGGAGCCTGTTCCAGTGCCCAGCCAACCTCTGGGTGAAGAACTTTTTCCTCATAGCCAGCCTACATCTCCCCTGACACAGCTCCACGTCATTCCCTCAGATCTTATCACTGGTCACCAGAGAGAAGAGATCAGTGCCTGCCCCTTCGCTCCTCTTGTGACAAAGCTGCAGACAACTACTGAGACCACAATTTGCTGATCTCTTAGTAAAAATGTAAAAAAATT
>VYZQ01024064.1:264950-318469 GCA_013400655.1 Mystacornis crossleyi
AATAAAAGATTTCGTAAGTTTTTATATGACATTCCAAATATGAAAAGCTAAAAAAATTGTTCTTGGTGTTAGAATGCTACGACAGGTTTTATGCTGATCTGATGTAAATCTTGACCCAATTTATAGTCTTACTTTTGACATAACATGAAATTGACATTGCAAAATCTGTTCAAATTATATTTGGCAAGACTGTTCCTGAAAATCTGAGGAAGACTGCAGCAAGAGCTTTAAAAATGAAAGGAGTGCTCTGGTGACAACACAGCACTCTGCAGGGTCCAATGAAGAATAAAAGCCCTCACACATAGCCTTAATCCCGTGTGCCTATGCCACAGTCTTACACATAGCCCCAACCTGGTCTAAGCGGCTACACACAGTCAGCTGGAAACAGGCATTTGCACGTTTCACTTGTACCTAAAACAGAAGATAAACCTGGAGGAATGGCAGGTTGGTGAAACGTCACTCGTTTCACATACAAGGCTTGAACTTGATGGGATTTCTGTCTAAAAAACCTCAGTGCTCAGTGATCTCCAGGTTTAGGTCCTCTGTCTTTCATAAAAGCCAAGTTGTGTATTGGCACAAACTGGCTAAGTTTAACTAAACTAACCCCAAAATAATCTCCACAACCAAATTAAAAAATCATAAACAGCAACAAAAAAGAGGTTTATTTGCTAAAGTTTAGATGTTGTTTATACATGTTTCAGAACCCTTCAGAAAGAGCAAGCAGTGTTTAGGCTTGGTCAACTGAGAAAAAGTAACTGTGCCTGTGGTACATTAATCCTTGCTTTGCTTTCACACCTTCGCATATGTGGTCTGGGTTTCAAAACCCAGACATAAGGCTGACAAAACAAGTGTGAACTGATCACACAATGGTCATTAAATACACAGGACATTATTTGATTCTATAATCTCATGTAAAGGCTTTGTCAATGTAGTTTAAATGACCTTGCTGAAGTTAAAAAAAGAGTCAATAAGATGGTACTGTGAGTAGTACATTAGTGGGAATATTTATTTTTAAAACTATTAATCTGAAGCCATTTGTATCAGGTTCTGTGGGAAAAGGATGAGGCCAAAACCAACCTCTTACTGCCCTGAGTATTCGACATCTGTTTCCTGTGCAATTGCCAAAATAATTAACAGCATCATAAATGAACTCTGACATCAAAACTGCTTTTGTGAATGAAAATAGGATGAAACCAGAAAGTCACCAGCTGTCGAACTTCTGGCTGCTTGGAAACATAGACGGCAAGAATCCAGCTGTTTTCCAAATATTGAACAACTCTACATGTGAAGGTATACTGTGCACAGAGATCTTGTTGGGCTCCTTAGAGTTTTTCACAAGGTAGAATGGATCCTGGTCTTGCAGTATCTCACATATTAAAACAGGATATACCAAAAAAGAGAATCTTAAGGAGCAGCCACTACCTGAATGCATACGGCAATGGAGATGGGATACTCACTGAGTGAAAAAGTGGGAAATCTTATTTTTTGGTGATAATTTGTGAAGTGAGTAGCTGTAGCTGAACAAAACCAAGTTAAACAGTAGGTATTTAAAGTATCTAACAGAAAGACTTCAATTTGTTTCAAAAATATTGCACTGTTTTGCTAAAAGGAAGCTGTTTTCCATTTTCTGTTACATGATCTTTGACATGACAGTATAAACTGACTTTTGGTTTTGGTCATGGCAGAAAAGTTGCATTGTTTTAGAGAGCCCCAATGGGACAGAGAAAGGGTAAAAACAAAGCTAGAAAGAGCCCAATGCTAGAAGCAGTTGGAGTTGCCTAAACACCCTAGTGATCACAGTTTGGTTAGAGCTACAGTCTTCTACTTAAAAGAATAATAATAACATTAAGTCATGGAAAATCAGACTAACCTTAACTGTGGCCCCAGGAAAGAAAAGCCAGTTCCCAGTATCAACAGGATCCAGATTATCTTCTAACACAACTTTTCTGTGAGCAGCATTTATGATCAGGATATTGTCCAATGCCCAACAGGCTTCATACACATCACCATCATGAACATAATCCTGTTTCCACTGAAAATGGATGTTCTCCCCTTTAGCATCTTCAGGAAGGTACAAGATGTGGATGATTGTGCTGACGTTGGAAGGGGCACTGAAAAACAATGATAGGGAATTAGACCAATTTTAAGCCATAGTCAGGAATACTTTTCCCTCAATTAAAACATTTACTAGGTGTGACACGGTTGTGCTGATATCCCTTGTATGCTGATAAAGCTTCTATGGAGATCAGAAAATGCCTGCCCTGAGGCAGAGTCCCACTGTGCCAGGCAGTGCACATCCAGCCCAAACAGGCAGCCCAGCTTCAAAGAGGGTTCAAACTAAGGCAATAAACAACAGATCAGTGCAGATGTTTGGAGAGCAGGAAGACAGAGCAGGACCACGTCCATGCTCGTGCTGGTCACAGATGGTGACCGGGTATTGTCAGGTATTTTGCAGGTATGGCCAAAAGGAAATGTTAAGGAAGCTGAGTACAAAAACAGGTCTCACAAAATGTGATTTTTGCTTCATCAAAAGAATCTGCTGACTTCTGATGTCTCATTCCCTTGAAGATTTGGATGGAGCAGAGCAGTTGGAGAGAAAACCTGGGAATTTTCTCTGACAAACATGTCCTTCCAATCCCACACCCCTGCTGTCAGGATAATTCTGTGGATGGGGAGGGCCAGGTTGTCTTTCTTTCCATGATCTGCTTCAAGAACAACACAGAAGAAACAATCCATTTGTCCTCTCTCTTGCTGCTGAAAATGGAAAATTAAGGGTAAAGAGTCAGACCTAGAGTGTTACTATTAGGCAGTGATTAGGGCATTGAGCTCTTCGTCAGAGAGCTCTCCTCAGAGCTGTGAAAGGATTGAGGTTCACTCCGAGAAGCTGAGGATGCATGGGAGGCTGGGAGGAGGTGACCTCAACTGACCAAAGGGATACTCCAGACCATATGACACTGCGCTCAGTATATAAAGTGGGGGAAGAAGGAGGTAGGTGGGATGTTTGGAGTGACGGTGTTTGTCTCCCCAAGTCACCATCCCATGTGATGGGGCTCTGCTCTCCTGGAGATGGTTGAACTCCTGCCTGCCCATGGGAATGCACAGCTTCTGCTTTCCCTATTAAACTGTCTCTATCTCAACCCACGAGTTCTCTGGCTTTTACATTTCCAGTTCTCTCCCCAGTCCCGCTGGTGGGGGAGTGAGTGAGCGCCTGTGGGGGGCTTGGCTGCTGGGTGGGGCTAAACCTCAGTAACCACCCAGCAAGTGAATTAGCTACATTCAAACCTCAGGCTGCAAGGAGTTAAAAAAACTGAGGTTTGCAAGATGTCAGCTACTCAACATCCTATCTGCCTTGGTAGTGATGCTTTGAAGGGTGAATAGTTTGTCAGAGACAATCCAGAGCTTTTAGGGGAAAAGGGTACCAATAGCTTCATTTTATAGCAGAAAATAGAGGAACTTCTCTTTTGAAAGCAAAGCAAAATACCGAAAAGCAACTGCCTTTGTCCCATATTCACACCCAGAATCTGCCCCCAGAGATGGCCTGCACTCGCTCAATGTTGTGTCTGTCACCCTGCAGTGCGGTGCTGCTCTGAGGCCTTGTCCTCGCTTCTCCCGGAGCCCACGCAGCACTCGCCCTCCCCGAGAGATCTCTGCCCTCCCTCCCAGGAGTCCAGAGCTGAAATCCCACCCACACAACACACCACCTCCCTTCACAGCTGCCCTCCTCTCCCATCTCTCCCCAGTTCTCCCACTGTTCCCTGGAGCTGCATGTCGTGCTGTGAAAGCCGCTGAAGCACATTCGAATAAACAGTGCAATTCATACGGACCACAGGAGAAACGAGCATCCTTCCATAATTCATCCTCTCCACTTCGCACGACATTGCTCTATTGACCTATTTTCTACTGCTGGCTCCAGCATCAAAGTTTAGGAAAGAGAGGTCAAACTGCATGCACATTAACTTCGAAAAAATTTGGTCTCAAGGGCTTGTTTTCATCCTCACAACTCTTGAGTTTCCTGGCTTGCAGAGCTATGAGAGCAACTGAGCTGATGTTATGGAGTAGGTGTGTAATTTTGCATCAGTGTGAGAAAAACAGAATGTGTTGTGTGGTTACTCTGAGGGAACATCAGTGCCTGCAGTGAATTACTCTTTCTTTATATTTTTCTGAGATAAGAATTAGCACCAATTGTTTTACTAAAATTGAACATAATTTATGCTTTTTCCAATGAAATTGTAGTCCCACTCCCCCAAGGAGTTGGAGGATGAGATACGGAAATACACAACCTTGTAGCTAGAGTTTTGCTTATTCATCAGAAATTAAGGAGCCTTTTGCCCTGCAAATTGCCTCAACGGCCTGAAAATAGGCTCAAGCAAGTCACTTGTATAGCACTGACACTGGAGTAATGCAGGAAAGCAGGCTGAGGTGCTCTGAGTACATTACATATAAATAACAGATATTTCTTCCCCAGTTGTATAATTACGTTTATATGGCATTGCACAAAATGCCTTTTCCATTATTACTTAATAAAATATGCTCTCTTGGAAAAATCCACCTCTGACACTGACTCTCTCTTTAAAGATGTGGATATTGCAATGAAAAGACTTAAATTTTCCATTCATAATCCTTTGCATTTTCATGTACACGATGTACTTCATGTACACCAGTTGGTTTAAAAGCAAGGCACTATTCACCATAATCTTGTTATTACAAGAGCGTTAAGAGCCAAGTGCTCATATCAAACTATAAAATGTTTTTACTGAACATTTTAATCTAATAAAGTAGATATTTGCAAGATTATAAAATATGGCCATTGCTGACATTAAAAATGGTGCTAAAATGCAAAAAGTAATCAAAGTCTTGTTTTTTTCAGGAACGTGAACCTGCTGTTTATTGGAGTTGCATTTTAAGTGTGAAGTGATTCTCTTCCTCACTTCCCACATATTCACTGAATTTGTGGTTTACCAAACCTGGTGGCAGTTCTGCAATTAGCCAGGAATTTCACCCCTCATCTTTTGAATGAGCAAGGAGAACTGAAAAGTTAACAAATAAAACAAATTTTAAAAGAGCCAGGTTTAAACACTCCCTGCTCAGCTGGAAAACATGAAAATGATTAAAAAGCTGCAACAAACCTAATTTTCTCCAGCTGAGTCCAATCTGCAGAACTGTTCTTACTGTAGGACACCGTGATGCTGGGATCTGAGTAACTAAAGCGACATGAACCCGATCCTGGGAAAGCAATAAAATGAGAAGTGTTAGGACACAATGAAGCATAAATGATTCTCCAATAACCACAGTTGCTGACTGTGCCTTTGTCACCTTATCACTTCTCCCCACTTTAAAGTGCTTTGATTTATGATGAAATTTCCTGTGATCTGTTGCTGAAGGTAAACACAAAATAATGCATGCTTTATGAGTCAGAAATAAAGTAGAAATGATAAATCACAGCAGTGCCATGTAATCTCTGCAAATTTCCCAGGGGAAGCCAAGTAAATTACTTAACACCCCCAACTGCAGGAAAAAAACACACCATCTAATGTTTAAACAAAACCTTCTTATTAGAAAATAATCCACACAGCAGAATTCACAGGGAAAAAAGTAAAACACGGGTTTTATCATATTACTGTATAAAATAAAAAAAGTCTAGAAATAAAAATACAGTGAGAGGAAAATATACACATAATTACTTGAGCCAAGAGCTTTAGGAATTTAAAAGAACAAAGACATTACAAAATTAGTTATTTTAAGGTTGCCTGAAGAAAATTAAATTAAGAAATCATCCAATATACTCCCCAGATCCTATAATTAATAACAAACACTTGATGCTGATCTGGGAATCTCAGAACACTTTACAAAAATGAACTAATTAAGCCTTATGGCACCCCTGCAAGGTAGGGTAATATATTTACTTTTGATTTATAAAAGGGTGCCTTCTGGGTGTTGTCACAAAAGATGAGCTTAACAATTAATACATGGGGCAGTCAAAATAACACAAAAACAGGATTGAGAAATTCATCCTAGAAAACACGATAAACAACCTGAATGGTAATTAAACACACTAAAAATACTATTTTTCCTCAGACACCAGTTAATTCATCCACCTCAGAAAATTCAATGCTCAGTGAAACAGACACATCCTAGCCTGTGCTCTAAAGATCAAAATTTCATAAGCGCGTGAGATTCAAAGCAGCAGACATCATGTAGCTTCCATGTTTAAGAGAAGCAGCTCTCAATTAAACAGCACGTCTGATGGCATCAGGATACTACTGAGTGAGTACCACAGCTTTACTCACAGTACGAGTACGTATTACATGTGCCACAAATAGTGTGTTGTGTTTAGGTGTCTCAGATACGTTCAATCACACTGAAAGTTGTGTAAATACATATTTTAATATATGTATAAATGTATATACACACTGCTGACAATAAAATACTATCATTTTCCAACCCGGGGTGCTTATTTTTGTAATTGAAATAAATGGCCTGATTAAAAAGGTGTTAACCACTTGTACAAGAGAACAACTTACACATTTTAATGGGAACATATGTCATTAAGCACAGTGCTTGCAGCCCCAGCTCCCCCGAGGCAGTTCACGTTCACAGCTCTCAGCCCTACAGAACAGCTTTTTTGCTCTGAGACACACATCACATACCTCTACAGAGGGAAAACCACTCCAAAACATGGGACGAAGTCCTGTCTCTATAATTTTGTCTGATACATCAACTAGATTCCTGGAATGATCCACGAAGTTGCTTTCCTCTATCTTTCACTAATGTTAAATTGCAAATAAAGTAACAGATACTTCCAAGCCACTACAGCTGCATGCGGTATGTTCAGCTGGTCTGACACGTATTCTTGCTGTAAAGAGGCACAGCATAATTAATATTGCAAAGGCAGCAGGACTTTGAATTACCAACCATGTATCCAAAATGACTACAAAGCAACTGTCTGGTTATATTTTACTGACAAGGCATTTTATTTCTATCATATTAAAACCAAATTATGTCAGGAAAAGCCTTTGCGTTTCATATTTGCCCATCTGCTGAGATGGTCTACTTTACTGAGTGACATCTGCTGTCGGTTCCTACTTCTGTGGCATTTAGGAGTTCCAACCCTTAATCATACTTGTTCATTTTATTTTAGAGGAATTCAGTTCAAAAATCAGGGAACTGCAGCCAGTTTGACCTCCTTGGCCAGTCAGAGGCTGTGAGGTAAAACAGCAACATACTGAGTTTTATGTCAGACAGAAATTAAAAGACATTAAAACATTAAAAATAACCAGCAATATGGACTTTATAACATGTGCCATTCCAGTTAGTGCTACAATCTACTTTTGGTACAGTGCTCTTAAACAAAGCTAAGTCCAAATATGCTGCTTAAAAGGGAGAGAAGGCCAGATTTGCCACACAGTCAACATGAAAAACGTTGTCTGTTAGATCTGAACACCCTCAACTACACAGTGAAGATGGAAGTTGTTGCTTAAAAGAAATGGGGCCACTCAGAAAGGGCTTTGCAAGGTAGGTGTGGTATTTCACTTGTGAGACTGGAAAAAGAGCTGTGGAGACAATAAAAAAAGGAGACACAAATGCTGGGTTTTATTATTATTTTAATAAGCAGGGTGTGTTCTATTAAGATTACAGTTAGTTTGGTAAAGCCCTCAAGTAGCAATTACTGGCTGTAATGACAAATGTGTTTTTATCAGTGTTTAAACCCTCTTTTTGCATGTTCTTGACTCAAAATCATAAGATAGCAAGATTATTTTTCAAGTACCTATCTAATTATGCAAAACCCAAACTGACAATTAAAAAAATTTAAAAGTATGTATCTGGAACTTGAATCTTTTACAAAACTAATATACATCCTAGGTTACATTCAGAATTTCTTCCCAAGAAAAGGGAAGATGGTGATATATGCAACTGCACTACAGGACAGGGTTAAATGAGATGGTCTTGCAAGTCACTGCCTTTCAATATAATTTTCAATATTACTTTCAATATTACTGTTACTTAATAGTATTGCAGTTAGTCCATATCACTGTTATTTTAGTAATCCTAAACTAGGATTATTTAAAATAGAAATCTTCTTTTTGGATGTTTACCTCTACCTCGACCAGTAAAGCTATATTCTGACTTTCCACAAACAGGTCAGACCCCAAGTAGTAACATCTCAGGAATGGAGCTCCGGAGGGATGCGTCCTTCCCACTGCACCCAGAGATGGTAATAAACAGTTTGTCAGCTCCGAGCAGAGAAGCAGGGGCAGGATATCATGCCATAAATCTTCACACCTTCCTGTCCTCTGAAGGAAAAGTTGTACATAAAACCTTTTCAATGAGATTAGATTTGGTTTGCTTTCAATCAGGAAAGCCCAGGATTTGAATTACCCTGAAAATGGCTTGCAAAACCTGCACAATGATTACTGTAAACAAGTCTGTGTTAGTAAGCTACTGCATTTAGAGAAAAAATGCTGTTTATTTCTTAAGATAAGCATGCCACAGCAAACTTGATACCTTGGATAGATAAATCTGACTAAGTGTTAGGATTATACTTTCAGTATTAAGGACTTACATGTGTAATTATCTATTGGGAGCAGGGGGCACCCCAAACCATCCTCTGATTAGGAGCAACCAATTTTTTTCTTTACATATATACAAGGTAAGCTTGTCCTTGTGTTTCAGGAACAAAGTATTTTTTTCTTTTGGAGTTATTTTACTCCTTTTGATAGACTTTCATCTGATGTTCACAGACTTCCAAAACTTTGAGAGAAAAGTTAGAGTAGAGGCAACCTTCATGAATTTAATTTTAAATGATACATTTGAAGCTCAGACAGCAGTTTTGTCTGTTATCAAAAATTATGAGCAGCTTCAGTTATAAAAGCCAGCCATTTTCACATACTGAATATTCTGAAACACTAATTTATTTGGCAGGTGCTTTACACTTTTGAATTTTTTCCCAATCCAAATTTCAGTAAAATAAAATTTATCAAATTTGAGTCCAGGCACTAATAGAAGATGCTAATAGAAGAGGGTTTTGACTGGCAGAGTATGGGATTGCTAAACATCTCCTGACAGCTACTTTGTTAATTCTGCTTAGCCAAACAGGAAAGAATGGAAAAGTGAAACAAAAGTATGCTTCTCGATTGCTTTGCTGCTTGTTTCACAGGACTGGTAACCGATAGCCAGGACCTGACTAGCACTGACCACTCTCAGCATACCCAACTGAAACAGTTGTGGGTTTTGTCTTTTTTAATTTTAGGTCTTGTTAAACTGGTTATGATTTCCTCCAAGGCCATCTAAAGTACTGGTGAATACTTTACGTACCTTATTTTTTAAATGTCATGTAGGTAGCAGTACTAAGAGAATAGTATTTCAGGAGAGATGTTACGAAGGCACCACATATCAGCTGTTTGTATCCAGGTATTCAGTTATTTGTATCCAGGCTGACAATGGCAGGCAAAATTAATTCTCACTACAGCTTTGCCTCCAACTGTGTCAGATTTACAGAAACCCAAGTCATACAGCTGTTGGTCTCTAAGATTTCTTAACAACGTTGATTAGAAGCTGGTGTTTTGCTGAGATAAAACTGGGTGCCATCTGCAAGGGAAGCAATATTTTGCTCCTTATAGAGTGTGACGTCCTCCGCCTCTTGACAACCTCTTGATAGTTCCTGCGAGTGCTTCCGTGGATAAGCAGATGAGATATCTAATGCTGGCTTTAAGGAGAATGAGTCTAATGGGGGACTGCACAAGAAAGATTCACACAAAAACTGTGCAGAAGGGTTTAAACTGTGTCCTGAATGCAGGCTGAAAAACAAAAGGGCACTGGGAAGAATCCCTTTTGTCTAATGCTAGAAGATTACTTTTAGTAATTTTGTTAATGGGATGAATAATGATTAGTGTTTACTAAGGATTATAATTTGCTGATATTGCTTGAATTAAGCCAAACTGGATAGTATAAATTACTCGGGGTCAAATCTGGCTGGCTTGCTAATAGTTTTTTCCAAAATAATGAAGCATACTGTTTGGTATAATGAATGCTCCATGGACTCTGATTTTTTTTTAGGAGTATGTTTATATTGGGATCAAGAACTAGATTATTTTAAACATCTTAAAATATAGAATATTTAGTGCTGGATATACTAGAAGCCCTGGTACAAAAATATGCAACGCAATGTTCGTTCCATTCTGCCTCTGAAAACTTCCTCAAGAGAAGGTCACAAGAGCATTTTGATTTTTCTTTGAAGTCACAACTTTGAATTTAGTTACAAATGTGATTTTTAATTATAACTTTTAGATCTCTAGACTGTTTTTTAACAGCTTTTCCCTGTTTATAGAATGAATTCAGAGTACAAAGAGATATTTTGAGTGTAAAAAATATTCAAATTAAAAACTGTAAGAACTGCATTCTATTTTGTAATCATAGTCTATCTGTTCATGAAAACAAATACTTTTATTGCTGGCTGCTTTTCTTTCCCTTGTGGGAAAAGGATTTTCACTGTCTGTCCTCTTGTATGTGTTCTGATAAACAATCTGAAAAAAATACCTGACCCTAGGGAAAAAAATGCTAGTGGTGTTTGCCTTTCATAAAAGTCAGCTCTACTTTAGCATTAGCAAGAATTACAAATTTTGTAATGCAAAGTCTCCACCATTTATTTTACGTAGGTTTCTGAGAGCAGCTAACTTTTGTTCCACTGGCAGATTTAGGCTGTTGTTCCATTTTGGAAATGCTAGGTAGTTATTTACATCTAAATAAAATTAAAGGGTTGATAAGCAGGCTAAAAGCCTCCACTGTAACACTGTAAAAGATGTGGAGAAGAATAATTAGCAAATACATTTGATAAAAATAAATCAGAAGAACTTCATAAATGAAATCCTAAAAGTTAACCTGAGGCTAATCCCTAGGAGGATCGGGCCCTGAGCAAGCTGTCCTTGCCCAAGGTGTGATCCTGGTGGGAGCATGGAGCAGGTGATCACCCATGGGTCTCTTCCCATCCACCTCCTGCCAGGATTCCCAATTACAGCAAAGGTACTTTTTATGAATTCATGCAGCTAATTTCCTTTAGATGAGAAGTCTGAGGAAATACTTATCTAGTTCAACTTCCTCTTAGTCTATTTATATTCAGAGATCTGATGTGCTTCCTGCGCTCACACAAATTTGTTCTCTTCTAATGAACACGATCAGACCACAATTCATATTGCTTTTTGTGCTGAGAACGTTAAGGAGAGAAAAATAAGCCAAGCAGAAAGCTGTATTTCCCTCATTCCAGTTTCCAATTTATTCTGATGTAAAGCTGTTCAGCTATTTATAGTGTCTCTTTCTGAGATACGGCCAGCAGGTATGTGCTTGGGTAATAAGTATGTTGCCAAATAAAAAATTAGATGATGTTAAATTTAACCACATTCTTAAGTGCAGTAACATCATATAACACCTTGCTGAAGGCAAACTGAGTAAACGCACTTAGACCGGGATGAAATGGATACCCAGGAAGTGTATCTACTGGAACAACAGTATCATTAATGGTCCCAAAATACTTAAAACTGTTAAGTATTGGATGTCTGACAAAATAGTAACTCCTGTTTTCAGGAAGAATTTCCTACTGGTGCACCTACATTGTACACTTCAACATAATTGCCACTAAATAGTTAATGTCAGATTATGTGGAGATCCTCTAAGGGAGAGGGTGACCTTTCAATGAAACTGGGCAAAATTTAAATGATATCATCTGAAAGTAGCTCAGTAGTACACTAACACATATCAGTAAATAGATGCTTTGTGTAACTGTGTTTAGCAGCCTGGGTCAGCTGTGAAGGTCTCTAATTAGGAGAATGAGCACCATAAGGTGATGGTAAGGATATTAAAATACTGTATTAAAATACATGAAGTCTTATTTAGATCTCTACAGCCAGTCCACTCTAGAGAGGTAGTAGAAAACACACAAGGGTCCTACGAACTGCTGTGTAAAAGGAGATACCTTGAATACACAGATATGAAAGTCCTTTCCTTGGCTGCTTTAGTGAAATTCTCTGGCACCAAGAAAATCTGGGAAATAATTTTTCTAAAGCCAATTCTGAGCTGAGGTGTCTCTCCTTTCTGAAACCATGTGATTGCCTGCCTTTAAATGTATATGCAGGTAGATAATAATTAGTTTGGTAAAAATTGGTTTTTGCAATTCCTCATGGGCTTTTCCATTTTTATCTGCTTTTACTTTTCAATCCCTCACCCACTGGAGAAAGAGCCAGGGTTGTTTTGCTGAGCTGGGGGCTTCTCAGTTCCGTCCCCTACCCCCACTCCAGGAAATACAGATGCTATGTTGTTTAATTCAAAAATAGACCTTTTTAATCATATGAAAGTGTTATCCTCATACAATGATATGAGCAGGATTAAGATGAGTCTGTCTGTAATCCAGCATTTATTATTTGCAATGACCAATTCCATAATGGCCCACGTTTGACTGTGAGGTGCTGGCACGGCCACCTGCCCTGGATCTGAATTCTGAGACTCTTTAGCTTTTCTGCTTTTCTCCATGTAGTAAATCTTTAACGTTCACATTTTAATTCCCAACAGTGGCTGAGAAGCCCTGGTACAGAAGTAATAAAGACAATATTTCATTGTAACCTTGGGCTAGCCAAAACAACACAAATCATTTTGCCCCAAGGCCATTAAAATGTCTTTCAAATACAGCATCAACTTTAAACCCTGGTTTCAGTCTAGGTATTACCTAGGCAGCCCCTCTTGTAAAACTCAGCAAAATCAATAAACACCACCTAACATTTTCACATGCTATGTGAAGAGTACTTGATGATGTTACTTACCTGTCTTATTCTTTCACGTTAGATGTGATATATAACCTATGCATCAGCACACGGAGCTTTTCCACCAGAAAAGGAAAACTAGTAGGTTTCATGTCAGACAATAGCAAATGGCAATTTGGGTAGCCAATCAAAAAATAAACCGTTGTTTTATTGGGGGAAAATGGGAAATGAAGCAAGCGAAAGAAATGCAGAATGGTAAATGACACCAGTTTTGGTATCGAGTTATATGAAATTCTCAAGCTCTTCCCAAATGTATAGGAAAGAAATTAGGACAAAACAGCCTGAGGTTTCAAATATTTTTAATGTTGTGCTCTTGTTGCTTAGAAGGGACAGAATATAACTCTAGTAACAATGAATCTGTGGCCACCAGAACTGCCTTTCCCTGCTGGTACCACTATCAACACGACTGTATAGATGTGCCATGCCTGCACTGGAAACCTGGTGCTTCCTGGAAGGCACTGGAGAAAGAGAAATTTTTGTGACTGAAGGAAATCATCTATGCAGGTGACTAAAGCAAAGAAGGTGGGGCTCAACACGCCCAAAACATTTGGCACCACAGCTTCCTCCATGAGGTTGTTTTGCGTTCAGCTAACAAGATAGGGACGAATTTAAAAGATCAAGTGCTCTTCCATGCTAAATTCAGAAGGGGTTCATTATTCATTTTGGTATTTCTCTAGAGACATGTGAGTGGATTTTTGTAGCAAACCTGAAGGAAATTTCTCATCTCTACCCAGTTCTGCTGAGGCTATTTCACTAAATGATATTACAGCATTTGTCAGTCATCCAATGGCTTCTGCTAATTGTAAATCTGACTAAACAAACCAGAAATTATGAGAAAGTGATCAGCAGTGCTTCCTTTCAGCTAAAGCTAAGACCTATTTAGCAAAATGTGTTTGGACCCGTTCTATCGAGTGGTCTGGATCCAAGCAGAGGATAAACTGCATAAAAACACTACTGTCAGTATAACAGCTACCACCACAGAACTGAATTAAAATTTGATAAGAACATAAATGATAAATGCCTTCAGACAGTTACATGGGGCCAAATGCAGTCATTGTTGTTCACATGGCTGAGCCAAAGTGGAATCGGAATCGGTATCTTTCTGTTGGGAAGGAGAAGGGATCATCATCCCATGCACATCTCTGCAGAGCCCTCCAGATGCTGCTCTAGGTGACAGCCCTAGCAGTGAGAGGCTGCTGTTTCCTCCACAGAAATACATGGAGCTCAGTGAAGCAGCTGCACTATTTATTTTTGTAAGATTACTTTTTATTCATCACAATCTTCTGTTTGCTGAGCTTAATAGAGAAGTAAATGTGAGCTCTGAAGCACAGAATCCTGTAAGGTAAGGGCTAATCCAAAGGGCACATTCAACAATTCTAATGATGATGCTGATGATATAATAGTAATAGTAGTAGTAGTAGTAGTAGTAGTAGTACTAGTAGTAGTAGTAGTAGTAATAATAATCTGTAGATTGAGCATGCATCAAGGCAAAATAGTATTTCCATTTTCTAACAATCAAATAAATTTTGTAATCTAATTCTGCAAGACTACACTGGTAACAAAGGCAAATTGCCACTACAAATAATGAGCGGAATAAATAAACCTGAAAAAAATTAGATTTTACTTTGTAAGGGTGATGAACACTATTTGTGCTTTGTTTTCAATAACCATCACCAAGACCATTAGGCCACAGATTTTTCTGAGTAAAACAGCTCTCACATAAATCCTAGTGACCTTGGTAGTTCAGAAAGAGAAATAAAGTCTGCTGGTTAGTGATTCACTAACCTGATATCTTAGGATGAGGCAGGACATGACATGAAAATCCTTTTGGAATCATGTCAAAGATCTGCATCCAAAACCATGACCCTTACTCATATGCTAATTTAAAGCAATCAATAGCATATTTTAAATAGTTTTCTGAATTACAGTCACAGAGGACTGTGACATCAGCAGCATCAAAAACAGACTGTAAATAAACTAAGCCACATGGAAGTCCTTGGAATGTCCATTGCACAAACACCTCACATATTAAAAAACAAGACTGTATAAACGTAAAGTCATCACAAGTAATACAATTACTCTGCAGTTAAGTACAGCTAATGGTCTGATGGATTTTCAAAGCTCAGGAAATTTGAAGTGAAGGCAGGGCTGATAACTCAACCAGAAAATAAAGTTGCAAGAGTGGAAAGTGTGTTGAACAAGATTAGAGAAATTATTACTTCTGTTACTGGTTTAAGTGATTATACTGTAAGATTGTCAATGAAATATTTATTCATGTAAAAGCAGAAAGTTTGGCATTTTATTTTCTTTTGAGGAAGGTAGAAAATGGGCTCAAAGTGGGTACTATAGAATGAAGATCACCCTAGCAACATCTCTGCACCCTGAATTACCAAAAAGTCCTGAATTGTTGAATACCAATATTAATATTTCTTAATAATACTTTAACCATATTAAAACCAACATATACACACATTTATCCTTGCTATAGGCTTCCATTACAAAGATATTAAGGAAGATAAATAAACTGCTGGCAGGTATTTTTTGTGATTGTAAGAGATTAATTTAATCCATATGGAACCCTATATGGAATCCTTGTCAAATGCTGAAATCAACAATTAACTTGGTCATCTGATAGATGTTTAGAGAAAATAATTGGGAACAATGGAAGGTGCAATAGCCATAGATGGCAGGGAAGTGACTGGATGATGTTAAAGAAGCCAACAACAAACTGTAACTCTTGGTCAGCCCTGAAATATTTGGGTGGATGAGCATTGTAGGTCCCTTCCAACTGAAGTGGTTCTATTCTATTCCACCCCAGAAGCAGCAGGAGAAAACGGCCATTCTTAATCTACAAGTAAGGTCCAAATACTTGTGGTTCCAGACCAGTGAGCAAATCACAACATGAGTGACCCATCTTCTGGATAATATCTACTGGGATTTTCCTGAGAAGACAGGGTCCACCTGGCAAAATCACAAAGCACTCTCACAGATTAAAGCCTGCTACTAAAACCTCACTGAAAACTGTTTTAACTGAAGGTTGACATGCTAAATTTGATTAATGTCAAGTCTTTTCTTTAGCAATAGCTAAGGCACTAAGCATATCATCCATGCAGCAAAGATGTCTAAGGCATTTCCAGTGTCAAGACCTGACAGCCTTCAGGCACCGAAGATCACCTTTGCTTATGAGTCTTCAAGTCTTTCATGTTAACAGCAAATAATGCTTTCAGAGAGCAGCCCCTTCCTTGCCAGCTCAGTGGTATTCTCAGGGTCCACCAGAAGTCTAGGGACAGGCTTTATTATTTTTTTTTTTTGCAGGAAAAGTAATTTTGCATCTTGAGATTCTTGTAAGAGGTTCCATTCATCAAGATGAGCATATAGACCAATATTACACATATGAAATGACCATAACTCAGCTAAAAATCAATTAGGGAAAGATGGTTTATGATTACAAACAACTTTTAAATACTGCAAGTCACATATTTGCTACACAAAGGTAGTTTTGAAGGGGACTGAAAATTAGGATTTACTCAAAATAAAACCTGGTAGATTAGGGAACCCAACTTTCGCAGAAGTTCATTATAATAATATTTTGGAAGGGAGAGTCCAAGTCTGCTCTTTATGTCCAAATAAAATAAAACACTTTTGAACCTGTGTCTGTTTCTTTGTTTGCAAGACTAATGGTTTCATCCTTAGGAAACAGAGTGGAAATGTCAAATGTTTGTAATATTTGAAGGTGTAACCTTCTCAGAAGATTAAAAAACCCTCTTCCCCCATAAAAAAAAATTTTGGTTTAATGTAAAATAGTAGGGAGGTTAGATTTTTTTAGAAAACTGGGGGGGGGGGGGGGGAGGGAGTGGCTTTTTAGACTTGTACNGAAGAGGAATTGCTTATTAGCTCTAGTAATGACATAGGATCTTTGTGACAATGGCATGAAAGTTGAAGGGAAAGTAGAATTGTGCTTTGCAAACATTATGTATTTACCCATTATATGATACTGACCAAGTCGTCCTGTTTTCAGAGGAATGTGAAAGAATTTTCATAGCAAAGCTGAAAAGTGGGAGGTTCCCTGATCAAGTTATTCTTACTTTCAAATATTGTTAAACAGCCAGAAATGATCTAGTAAAATTAAGACACAGGAAGTGAGCTATGGAACAAAGCTTTTCAAGGCAGCATTTTCCATTAACAATTTTCACGTTGTGGCACACACGGCTCCAAGGAGCCCCTGCCCTGGAGCCCAGGCTGACTGCTGATGCTCATCACAGCACCTTCAGCTCCAGCAGAGGCCCTGCAGAGGAAGAAGGGATGGGAAGCACCTGCCAGTGCTGAACCGCCTACACAGAGCCTGCACAACCCACACACACCACTGCCTCCAGAGCACACGCTGAGGAGAACACCCAAGGAACAAGCATAAGCACAACAACTTGCACACCTAACACCTTGGCATTGCTCCCTCAAAGCTGTTCCTCTTCTCCCCATGGGATTTTATGTCTCTTTCTTCCTGTGTTCAGCTCAGCTGCTAACCTCTCAGTACTATGAGTCACCTTCCACCACAGTGGCCCATGTGAATGACAGATCATGTTCAACCCTGGGGAAGCCCAGGGATGTAGCTGAGGGGAAAGGCTCAGATTTGGAGTGAGAAATAGAGAATATTTCAGCTAGTGAATCAGACTAAAGTTGTGTGGCAGCTGAGTCCAGAGGCTTTTGTGCAATATCCTGCTATTCCCAAGCTGTTGAATCAGATGTTCTGTCCTGAGAGAGCCCAAAGGCATTGCTTTAAATATCTCAGTTAACAATTCCACTGAACATTAAGGAAACTGCTAGACACATCAGTATTAGGTCTTGGAGAAATGTAGTGGTGGATGATGAAGACATTTGAAACAATCAAAATTTTCTGCACACTTGGGCACAGAGTGCATGAATGTAAGTATCACTCCAGCCCTGGACCAGCTCTGAGTGGATGCTGCATGACAGACAAGTTCCTCTCATTCAGAAAGGATACTGCATGTTAATGTTGTCCTTTGTGCTGAAAATGCCTTACTTATTACATTTTCATCCTAATTAAGCCTTTTTCTTAAGTGCAACTTTTCAACTGACTTGGCCTTTAAAGAGCAAAACACCAAATATATGATACATGAAGGAAAACACACAGAATATCAACTAATGAAAAATTCACTAGTCTGTTACCCTTCTTGGCCACAGAGTTTAAAAGGATCTGGAATTTAAGGTGAAACGAGAATCTTTTCTTTTTTACCTTCATTTCCTAGTTCTCTACTGCCTATTCCATCTGATAATTAGTGGCAAGAGATATTAAAGGGTGTGCTCTTTAATGAGACCAAAGCTATGTGACATATTTAACATAAAGATACCCCCAAAAGCTACAGCTTAAGCTATTCCATGGTTGATAGAAAGTGATAAACATTCTTTAAAAAAAAGGCAATTCCCTTGGATCAATCTCTGAAAAGGTTTATGATTAAATCGGACATTTGGGAATAAGCTGGAAACTGGATTCTAAAGCCAAGTAGTGCTGAGCTCAGCAGCAGTCCCCTGGCTCACGCTGGCTTCTATCAGTTACAAAACCAATCTGCATTGTATTTCAGACTCAACACAGGCACATGGGGAAATACGATACATTTTCAACTGGAGGCTGAAATCTGATTTATTTGGATGTGCATCCACCCCTCTTCTGCTCCATCATATTGAGAATTTTACTGGTTCCTACTGGTACAGGTTCAGGTATTCTTAAGATATACTCTTGACAATTCTGTCAATTAGAGTATTTCCTGCTCAGCCGTTTCTTACCCCTTTTTTATTTGACCTTTCCCATCTGATAGGTACAAATGCTCCTAGTGAAAGACGAAGTCTCCTCTTGAAACTTCTGGGAGCCTGCACCCTTCTGCAGTTCACCTGCAGCAGACACCAGGCACTGGACTGTGACAGCAAGCATACACCAACCCATTACCTTACACTGCTGTTAACCACCCTGGGTCACTGCAAAAATAATCCAAAGATTTCCGTAAATTTTCATGAAAAGTGAAAGTCCTCCATCACCTCGTGTGTCTGCCAGTGAACAACACATCCCAGCAGACCAAGTAAGCTGCTACCCTTCCACCCTCTGAATGAAACTGCAGGACAGCACTAGGCTGGTTTTCATCTGAGGCACCCAATATTTATGCAACAATTCAGTTAAGGATTGGATAATTTTTTCTGGTTTTTAAAACCAGTAATTAGAAATAAAAGGATAGATACCAGTCCTTAGATGTATTAACACTGCAGTCAGTTGCAGGTACTGATGACTTCAAATACCCCAATGAACAACTTCAGGTAAAAAACAAATTTAAATGATGTATTTCTGAGACTTCTAGGATTTTGATTTCCAATCCATTAAAAAAACCAAGCTACATGATTGTTCTTATTTCAACTGAGATTTCCAGAGTTTAATCATACATCTCTTGCGATACTTTTGGAGAATTACTTTTTAAAAAATACGAATATGATTTGGAAACACATGTCCAGGGGTCCACAGAGGAAGCAGGCTACATTTTCTGCTTGATTTTTTATTGAACCATTTATATCAAAAGAACATTATTCCTTCATATTTTGAACACTGAGATATGAGTTAACAAATTAGGTGTGTTCCAAATTTGCCCTCAGCCCAAGCCACAGCCTCTACCATAATTTATAGCCACAACTGCACAGTGAAATATGCAATAACTCACAGTATTCTAAGTAATACAGCATAAAACCATGCTGGTGACAATATGGACTTAATAGCATTTAGTCTTCATCTGCCCTAGCTATTCTCTTTGTACAAATGTGTTAAAAACAGCACTACCTAGGTGTAACTTGGAATATGTCAGGGAGGTTAATGTTAAAACCCTTCATCTTTTTTTTTAGAAAAAATAATCACACTTCAGAGAAAGAGCAAGAAATTATTGTATTAAACATCAGGTTATAAAATAGGGGAAAAACCCCAAAACTCAAATATGGCTCATGAGAGTATCCACCGGTGTTCTTCATTTCCAAGATTCAAAAGACTATTTCCATATCATATGCAGTTTTTAAAAGATTTTTTAAATCTCTCATGTTGAGTGTAACATCAACCAGAAAGGTAACCCTAAACTGTAGGGCCATTTTCCTTTGCAGAAATGACTTTTTGCACTTTCTCGGGTGAAAGAGTAATCTAAACTTACCAAGGGAAAATTGAAGGATGGATGCAGTAGTTGTGTTAAGGCCGGTGGTGGTCTACGGGAAGAGAAGCAAACAGTTTTATTAGATCAGCAAAAGAATACATTCATCACTTGTTTTCCTTTGAAAGGATGGAAAATCTCTAGACACCTACATCTCCAGTGCATAGGACTGTTAATCACCAGTCCTTTCAGGTTGAGTGATCATAGATTTTTGTTATGTCATTTTGATTACTGAAATCTCATCATATGTCAAAGCCAGAATTTTTTTCCACCATGCTAATGTCTACAAAAAAAAAAAAAAGGCACATTTATGTGCAACACTGGGATTTGATCACTTTTTAGAAGATTGAAAAAATAAACTCTGTGGTTTATGGTCAGCTTAGTGTAAATCTGTATATATGGAATGGTTCTCACTTTTCCCAGCACAGAATAAGGACTAAAAATTATCATAAATAAAAATAACATTAAGTAAACCTAAAATAATGAAATATTAGGAGGAAACAACAGAAATTAAATCTTACACATCAAAGCAAACAAAAAACCTTGGTGGTACTATATGGTATGTACAGTGAAATATTGTAGCAGCATCTACCCACTGCTGACATCCAGCCAAGACCTAGAAAGAGACAGAAAACACCAGCAGCTCACCCTCTACTCAGCTCACCACCTTTCTTTGAGGCCTCTCTTTCTTCCTTCTTTGAACATCTCCATATTTCAGTAGTTCAAATTAAAATGGTTCTCCTAAAATGCTATAAAATAAAAAGCTCTGGTGTGTTGTGAAGGACACTTTACTCTTTTCAATCTATTTTGAAAGCTGGATTTAACAATACTTCTACTTAACAAGTAAGGCATGCTGTGGTGGTGATGCAGAAGAGCAAAAGGGACTGGACTTCTTCCAGTGCCAGTGCACACCTAGTTGAGGTATTCACTAAATGAGGCCTTTGAAAATAATGGATGGAGATTTGCATGAGTTGACATGAAGTTTTGGTGTGTTTTGTTTCTTTTCTACATATTACATACACAAAAGAATTTCTTATAAGTATAAAGGAATGGGATCTTCACTGAAATGCATTGAAGATCAGCTGATAAAAAGACTACATGTCCTAACAGGTAATTTTAATTTTTAATCAAGAATAGGGAAGCTGCATTTACATAACCCCTTAAAAATACAGTCACATTCCCATTTAAGTCATTCTGTCAGGATCAATTCAGTATTAGGTATCACACTTATCATGCCAAATAATAAATTGCTTTCTGATTTAAGAGCACCTATTACACTAGTTTTCATTCAATTAATTATGTTGTGCAAGTTATAATTTGAAAACAAAACCTTTATTGAGGTTCAGTAGCTCATATCACCAAGAAATTAAACATATCAGTTATCACAGAAGAGGCATTCATGTAGACTTAGACTGTGTTGTGAATAATTTCAGCAATGCTTTGGGAAAAAGCATTAGACTTAGTAAAAACTTTTTGCAAAATTCTGCATAGGACTGCTTAGTTCAGACACTGCAGAGAGCATGGTAGGGAGGCTTTAGTAGACATTTTCCTTTGCTGGCAACATCTCTGATGCTGTACGCCTTTCCAGGATTTTGCCAGCTGTAAATTCTCCCCAACAGACAGAGACAGTTGGTATTAAAAGCCCTCCGCCCGCAGTAACAGGTGGCTATTGGAAATCAGAAGAAAAGGAGGAGGTCAAGGTAGCAAACCAGCAGCTGTTAGAGCTGTTGATATATTCTGCAAATTCAACTCTCCTTGACAAAGTATTTTAAAGCAGTAATTCTTGTATTAAGAGCCATTAGCAGGAACAGAGATTTCATGATCCATTTCAAGCAGGGACAGAATAGGATTAATGAAAATCATGGAGAACTGAAACAGGTTTTAAAATTTGTGACAGAAAGAGATATGTTGTGAAATTGCCAAAACAACTACAAATGAGAAACAAGTTGGTTCTAACACAATAGGCATTTACATGGATGTCCATACTCAAAACTAGATCACACCTCTGGCCTGAACACTGTCTTGTGCTCATCCATAACGTTAAGCCATTAGCATGTTCCTGCAGAAGAATTTGATTTTTCTGCAACACTGCCATAATATTTATAGATAATTTCATTTTTAGGCTGGTTTATAAGCATGACAATTTTTTCAGCTGATTATTTAATCACACCACTTTGGTATCATAATGAATTTTTTTCCAAATTCCTCATGCCACAGTAATGCTACTTTACCACAAGCAGTGTTAAGAAATACAGTCCAATACTGGATTTTGAAGCCAATTCCTGACCACTAAGGATAGTCTAAATTGCTTATCAGCAGGGAGAAGACAGCTAATGAATGACAGTTCAAAACCCTCAGATCTGGGACCCTGGATTTGTTAAATGTCATAAACAGATTTTTTTTCCAAGTAGTGTTACCTGTGCTCAGTACTACAACTAAAAATGAATGGAAAAAATGGAAAAACATCCTAGTGGTGTGACTTCCCATTTGCACAGGACGTAAATGAATGCATGTCTTTTCAAGGCAGTTAGCAAAGCCTAGCGTATTCAAACAGGATGCAAAGTAGCAGAGAGGCCATTTAACATCCCTGACAGGATTCCCTGGCTGGAGCTGGCTGAGAGGGAAATTCTCCTTTATCTGTAAAATCTCCAAATTAGTTTTTTATGTGTTTATGACTTTTATGTACCGCATCAGCAATATCTACATTGCATTTGCGTAATTCTGGCCCCAATTAAGGATGTAAAATTAACCCTGTGAAAAGAATTGTCAGTGTCTGAAATGAAGGGGAGATGCCTGGCCAAAACCGCTTCTGCTTTATGGCCCTCTTCCATGTTTGCTCTTCAAATAGCTCTAATCAGGCTCTCCCTCCATTCAGAAGACTGTTGAAAACATGAAAATTAATTTTGAATTACATGGGCTTTTATCTGGCCTTTTAATTTTTCAGTTCTTTCCAGAACTCCCCTTTTATGTACATTATTGCAGCTAGCTGCCCAGCATCAGCATGTGGGCATTGGTTTATGTATTGCAATTCATTTTCCACACCCAGATGACCCCAAGTTAATGCAAATTGTACCATGTTGTTTCTTATGGCAATTTTATGACCAAACTACCCAACAAAATTAATTCTGTCCCATTCATCATGACTCAATCTGTTACATACACTTCCCTGAGACTGGCAGGTGCTTGCTCCAGGCTGCATTTAAGTCTGTAGGATGCACTGTTCACAAGTCATGTTTTACAACCAAATTAACATTTGTCAACAGGGACAAGAAAAAACGGGACAAGACTAATAAAATAATAAAAGAGAAATGAACCCTGCCTCTATTTAATTGTTGGCTATAAAAAGAGAATAATGCCAGTTTGACAACACAGTTCTATGTCCTTGACTTTTCAGTATTTCAGAGGTACTTTAAATGATTTGGATACATGCTGGATCAAGAGACTGTCCCTTGCAAACTATTGCAATAACCTTTGGTTAGCATCTACCTTTTAAAACACTGGGATGTTCCTGGGTGTTTCTATGGGCTTGTCACCTTGCTCAAGAGCCTCTCTGCTAAAAACTGAACTTTCAAAACACACCAACATCTCTGCAGCTCACACGCTGCATAGCCTGCAGCCCCAGCCCCAGCCCAGCAGACGAGGCCACCTTCACTTACCAGTTCTCTGGGACCGTACGGCTCGCAGAACGTGGCAGCGTTGCCGTGCATTATCACTCCACAGTGCTCCCCGACCTCACAGTTACTGCACTCAGACCTGCAGGGAGAGCACACCATGTTCAGAATGGAAACCAGAGACTGGATGTTTGAGACCACGTTGGGTTTGGAAACCGTAAAATCAGACTGCAGTGTCTTGGTGCTCAAATTGGACTGTTTGTTATCACGGTGCTGAACACAAAGGTTGGGCAACTGTAAGAATGATCCACTAGAGCTGCCTCTTGTGAAAGGCCCTGGTGAGTTGGTACTTGCTCTCTGCAAACTGCCCCTCCTCTACAGAGGGATGTCCCTGCTCACTGAATGCAAAACATCTCACCATGGGAAACCAAGTTGAAATCTTATGTGTATAATTTACCCTGAAGCTCCTCTTCTCACAAAATCCTTGTGAGCATTTGATTTACCATATGTTAACTCACCGTCATGGAGTTACCATAAAGAACAGCTGAGGACAAGGGGCTGGGATCAGCTCCCCTCCTGCTTGCAGGGTTATTTCCCCAAAGGCCAGGCTTGAGACTGCAGTGTAACATGGCACTTGCTGTTGCTTTTATTTGTATTTGTCATATCCCACATTTCTAGTGACAGAGTTGCCACTCTGCTCACCTTCTAGGGAAAAAACTATGAAGAAATATGCGAGGCTTGTAAGTGCTGCAGAGACAAGTAATTACACCTTCCCCGATATTTCTTAATTCGATATGAAGGACTTTGTGGGCAAAGTATAGGGAAAGGACTGTCTCCCCCATCTTCTAGGATCAGGATATCAGATCTTGGCATTTCCAAAAAATATTGGATATACTCCTGGTCCCCAACAAGCTGCCTGAGATAGTGATGATCAACATTGCCTTCAGGCATCCAAAGCTCAAATTAAACATTAAACCTACAGGGATACATTTACTCCAGAAAAAAAGTCAGACACAAAAAACGTTTGTTTTTCCTGTATGAACGTGCCATTGAAGTAATTCAGCAATTCACACTGATAGCATTTAGGATTTTGAATTTAAGCAGCAAAATAAAATATTCTAATAACGTATATAGTTCCAATCAACTTCAGTGAATTAATATTTACTTATAAAAGTCACAGTCAGTAAATAATTTTATTTCTCAATAAAAGGCAAGAAGAGAACCCATGAGTGAATAAAATGGTACTTCCAGAGAAAGTACGGAAGCAGAGTTCACAGAGGACGTGTTTTGTTTGTAAAAAAATGTAAATTTCACTTGATTCTGAAGTTCTGACAACTGAGGAGCAGAGGCACAGGAACTAGAATTCCTGGAATTCTGTAAGATTCTGGCTGTTACAAAAATTATTTTCATTGTCTGCCTCTACATTTTTGAATATTATAGTGGAGCATCTATTCAAACTCCTGACATCTGCAAAGAGACAGAAAAGGCAGGAAAACTTTGCCATGAATACTTTGTTAGGACCACTTAGTCCTTCCTGAAAGGTCAGGCTGCATAATCCAAGGGATATGTTAATTCTGTAATTCTCATATTTCAATGAATAAAAAGTGATTCATCTGTTCTTCTTCTGTAATGTGGTCTATGAAATATAGTCTTGAAATCCAGAAACACTGTCCTGCTAATACAGCAGCTTCATCATCGGTTGTCTTTTCTAGGATGACTCCTCTCATGCAAAATTGAATGGCTGTTAGTAATCCTGACTCAAACCTTTGTGCTCTCTTTGAAATGCATTACCTTTGACAATAAACTGCTCATTAGCTTGACAAGAATGCATGAAGAGCAAGATAATTGATCTGCTGTTCCTCAAATCATCCTCATAGTACTATATGTTTAGAAACGATCCAATTTGCTCCTCTCCTGGTGCAGACAGGAAGGTTAATTTCTTTTCTATTTATACAAACAGAAGACAGTATTAATTGCCCTGGCTGGGTGCAGCTTTCTGCATTATCTTTCTCACCTGCCTGGTCTAAAATCTTAGCACATTAAAATCACTTCAGCTTTCTCTTCACAGCTGGTCCTCTCTGCCACTGCTGACATGTGTCGCATTTATCGAGATGACTTCTCTGCAGACCTGCCATCGCTCTCATCTCTGGCTTAGAGAGTCCCACCTCTCTCTGCTATTGTTCCTCACTTTGCTGAAGGGGAAACATCTGCTGTTTCCCCACCCCTATTTGTCATTTCTTTTCCCTCTACAATACCTGAGTATGTAGACATTATATTGACTGATGTCTTTTGTGATGTCTGAACCATAAAGAAGATAAACATTTCAAACTGCCAAAGAGATTTTTAAGCATAAATCTTTCTGAAGTTTAATCCCACAGTTTTAGTGCAATTTGGAAACCACTTTAGGACCTCTCTCTCCTGTCACAAAGCTTTGCTCAACCTCTTTGCCACTGGAAATATCACTGTACCTGTACATTTCTCATATGCCATGAAGAAGTGATGACCAAGAGAATCTCTGTTTCTTATTGATTGATTTTACATGCTCAGCTATTCTTCATGTCATCTTTGAAAAGTGTGCCTTTCGTAAGTGACTGCTGCTTGGCTTTGAGATGAAACATGACATCAGATTGGGAAGGAGAGTTTAGCCAGCAATACACTTCTGTACAGGCTCTTTCTCTTTTAAATATACTGAATCCCCTGTTTTCTACAGTTCTACTATTAAAACTGTTTTATACAGAAACATACATTAATGCCAACATTTATTCTTTACTAATTTATGCATCTTCTTAACATTAAATCATTTATCACTGAATTAAACAAATTTTTATTTTACATTTCTTCTTGTTTGGCCTGGTTTAGTTCTTACATAGCACCTTTCTTATACTCTCCACTGCAGTTTTATGAAGTTACATGGAGGCAAGATGGTCACAGGAACAGGTGCTCAATGACCTAGATAGTCTTCTTCACACCACATATATTGGACCTCTACTCATCCAGCTATTCCCTACTACGTGGTACATAGTGCAGATTCCCTTTCCCTACTGAAGAAATCAGTTACTTCTGTGGTTCCTGAGCTTTCTGATCTAACAGTGTCCTGTCAGATTTCAGAAAGTCTCATGGAAACTAATCACCTGTATTATTTGGCTTCTAATTGAAAAATGCACTAAAATTACTTTCCAGTTAGTTCCACAAGTCAACAGTGACTGGCTGAGCACGGACATTGGTGCTACATTTACAGTGGTGTTGGGAATCACTTACCTACCTTAACTTCCTCAGCTAGTACATGTCAGATATAGAATATATTGGGCATCTGTGATTGTGTGAAGCATATTTATTTCACAAGACTAGAAATCTTTGTAAAGTTGGTGGCAAATAAAACCCAAGAAATGAGGAAATCTTTGCTTAAGTAAGCAGGCTTCTGCCTATGGGTTGGGGACTTTGGAAATGACCGTATTCTGACATGACTGGACACTGGAAGAAAAGATTATAAACAGTAGTTGGACAAACCACACAAGAAAATCCTCATCGTGGGGTGGTTTCCCAAGAAAATGAGAAAGATGAGACATGCTCCCATTCCTGCATTCCCAGCAGAGAAATCCCCCTTCTTTGTTCTCCTTATGTGTCCACTCCTGTTGCCTCCTCCTCTCCCTGTCCCTTTCCCACTTTAGCAATTTCTCCTGTTTTCTTTCAATCACCAAATTTTGATTTAGGTGAGGAACTGTGGTGCCAGGAACTGTGGTGTGATTTTTCTTTTACAAAGAGCCTTATCCCAACCTTCCCCTTCTCTTCCTTCTGAAGCTCCAAAAACACTCATAGCCATTCCTTCCCTGTTTCTGAGCCTCCAAAGAAACAGATGGCTGCTGGGAAGGATGTGTCTTTTAATGCATTTGAAAGAGCAGAATTCCATAAAAACCAGGCAGTCACTCTCAAAATCATACAGTGTCCTTGTGCAAAATACTTATTTGATGTGAGGCCCCTCCCAGCAGTGGAGTGACACACAGGCTCTGCTGGGACTCATAAAATTGGACACACAGAGAGGCTATAAACTGCTTAGCTGGTGCGCTTGGACGGTACATCTCTGCCAGAGCTGCACATGCCAGAAGGGGAATCAGGAGGAGTGGGAAAATATTAATCACTTCCAAGCCAGTGTTATTCAGGATTTGGGAAGAAAAGATTGTAGGAAAACACAAACACTTCTCTTTCCATCAGTACACAAATAATGGCTCAGTGTAAGTGGCCCTGTGGCACAGCCCTGCTGGGCTGTCTGCACACACGAGGCAGCTGCTCCGCACAGACGAGACCGAGCAGGGCTGGAAACACTGCTCCAGCACTCACTGCAATTGTTTGGGGTAAAGATGGGATTTTAGCAGGTGCCAGGGGAAAAAACACAATTTTAGGGTGGGTGGCAACAACTGTTAATAATTCCTGATTTTACTCCCACTAGACAATCAAATGAGAATGAGCTTTCTGCCACTAAGTGGGTCTTCACTGGAAGCAGAGCTAGTGCAGAAATCCTTTGTGCAGAAAAGCTCACGATACCTCATTACGATTTTCTTTTATTTGTGCTCCACTTCTATTTAGCATTGCTGAAAATGCTGGCTTTCTGCTATTATGGGAAAATTTGTTTCAGGATTGTGGTGAGTTTTGTGACTCTCTCCCAGTACCCACCTCTCTGCACTGACTCACCAAACAAGGTGGGTAAAGTTTATTCCAGAGGGACCAAATCCAAATCCTGGGGACAAAAGGAGCAGAGGACTGGGGCTCTTTTCATCTGCAGTTTCTCTGTTGAGACTTCTATAAGCAAGGATGAATTTAAAGTTGAGAGCAACGGATAAATAAATTATGGCGGCTCCCAGCAGACAAACCCTCTGTGAGTTATGAGGCATCTGCAGGGAAATAATGCCTCCTCTCATTTCTTTCCACTCAAGTCCATTTAACACACTGCTGCTAAAGCTATCTACCTTGGCAGCTATTCTGCAACCCATTAAGAGTCCTTGATCTGTTCATACCCATAAAGAAAGAATGGTTTTTGTTACAATATTGTAGGTCCTAATGCCTTAGTCCAGAAAAACATTTAAAGAGCTGATACAAAAGGAACAAAAGGAGTGAAAATTATAGGCACATATTAAAAACTATTAAAATGAGTATGTATAAAATAAAAATATCCATAAAATTCTGTAAACTACAGCATTTTTACATCAGATGGTTAAACTATGAAGGACCTGCACAGAAAGTTGTGACAGTCCTTAATAAAAAGGAAAATTAAGTCAAATGTCACAGAACAAATGCAATAACTAACAAATATGTCTAAGTACTAAAATGCTCATCAAGGATTTATTTGAACAAGACAAACTAACCCAGTAAAATGTTTCTGTGTCTTCTATGAATTAAAACAATAAAGTTAGTTATATTTATGAAATAGGATGGGAAGAAATAGAAAACCCAGAAACAATCTTATATACAAAAAGAAGGCTGCAATCTTCAAAAGTTCATGTTAAGACCAAGAGATGTGTTTATCTGGGTGTTATATACCGTATATATATGTACTCGCTATACAGAATAGAATCAGTTTTGTACAAAGAGAGATGTATAACTTCCTCTTCCATTGTACACATATATCATATGAAACTGTCCTCTATCTCTGTGATCAGTGTGGTGCTAAAATTATTAATATTTAAGATTCAGAGGTCTGTCTAAGAGTTATCTTTTCTAAAAGAACACTCCTTTTGCCTAAAAGCTAACAGTCTGCAACTGTTTCAACTCCCATCTTCAGAACTAAGGGAGCACCAGAGGGTCGCTCCTGTAGGCTCCAAGAAAATTCATCTCTCCATATTGTCCTGTTATTTACTATTGGACAATTTAGGACTGTGGCAGTGACTTAAGGAGTCCATCCCTCCCAGGGATGGATATTCCCCTTTATTAACATTGAAGTGATTATTTTTCCTCAGCTCTTCCCTTGGTTTCTGAACCAGTGCATGGGTTGGGTCTCTGCAATCACTTGGCAGAGAATGGGGGAGTAGAGAGAGAAATGGAGTCCAAGAGCTCTCTGTTGGGGGTTGAGAAANCACTATGGTCACAGTTCATAAAGCTGCTGCCTGACCTGTCCTAAGTTGTACTTGCCTTATCATGCATGTGAATGTTGAGATTCTTCTATAGCACCTACTGGTTCAAGAATAATAACATCTTGTGCTGGCTGTTTCAGACATAGACTGTGATAATATGAATGACCCTATTCAGGAATCCCCAAAACCCCCAAACCCTAGTAATTGGGAGTTGCTGCATAGAACTTAGAAGGGAAGGGTTTTCCTTCTTATACAATACAAAAGTTTTGAAGAAATGTGCCTTCCACCAAAAAAAAGGGAAAAAAAATATTCAAGCTTAAATATTTTCATCACCTGAAAATTAGACAGAGGTATTTAATTCCTGTTGGGGTTTGGGGGACGGGGGGTTTCTTATGATTTTTTTAAATCATTTGGAAACACTTCATTTCAGTTTGGAAGGAATTTTTGCTATAGTTAGCTTCACCAAAAACATGTTCAACATAAAATTTTTAAAAATTTGAAACAATAAAGTTTAATTATTGAAATTCTTCTCCTTTTTTGATGAAAAGCTGTGTTTTCAGGAAACCAAAATATTCATTCATAAATATTCACTGAGCTCAGCTCTAGTCCTTCTAATTTTAGATAAGTTAAAAATTTGAAATCAACAAGAATTTGTCACCCACTTCAATGGGTTTAGAATGTCTAAGTCACTCATTAATAAATTAATTAATAAACCAAAATATTTAGGTTCTAAGGAAGCAAACCCATGCTTAAGTTTTTACTCCACTTCATTCAGTAAATATAATGTTTTCATTTGCTCAAATGCATATAAAGGACTACAGAAGTCTGAAACTCACCACATGCTAGGATTCAATTCTTGCTGATGGTAAGAGTCAAAGTCATCGCGTAGGATAATGCTGTCACTGTGCATTTCAGCTGCAAAGAAAAGAAAGCAGTATATGAAAAAAAAATCCAGTGTAATCATCCCATGCTTTCTAAATGCTGCCTTAGCTAGAGTTACAGTAATGCATTGTAAAATCTGCTTTTTAGGTTATGCTAGTTATAAAATCTGTGGTTTCTTAGTTACAGGGTTTTTTGCTTGCTAGGGGTCATAGTATCACAAAAAATTAAGAATGCCCCCATCATGAAAGTGTGATGGCTATGGAACGATAGAGTCATCAAGTACATACTAAATCTTTTAAGAACTTTTGTTCCAAATTATTGGTTTTCTGAATGTTTAGAAAAAAATCCTTCCAAATCCAGATTTTGAAAACATGGGCACAAGAATGGATGAGAAGTCCTAATGAGTCCTACGGCTCTTATAGTCAGGGAATTCATTCTGACAACTCATAAGCAAATATCCGTGAGCTCATTGGAATTTCTCTGCTGTTATCAGCAGACCTGGCAGTAAAGGTCAACTCATCTAAGGAACATAAACTGTGAGTTATGTTAAGCACATATTTCTCACCACTGTTCTGCAAACTTTGGTCTCCAGTATTCCACCTAGATTTACCGTCTCATTTACGTATGATGACCAATAAACTCACTTAAAATCCCCAAACTTTTGTATCTGTGATTATATTAGACAGACCCTTCTCTACAAACACTCCCACTAAATGAATGAAGTAACTGTCCCCTGCCATTCAAACTAAGCAAGAACGTCAGAATCTGTCCTGGACTAATCAAATTGCAGCACAAGGGTTGTTGGGTGCAGGGATGGAGAGCAGGAGCAGCAGTGCCTTGCTCCAGGGTCCACCCTGGAGGTGCGCTGGCACAAAATCTTCCTCACAGTAATGCTGCTCTGGTGTGAGGTGCTGTCCCACAATGAGGGTTATGGGTCATGGAATCAGAGAATGGTTTGGGTTGAGAGGGACCTCAAAGATCATCTAACGCCTCTGGCATGGGCAGAGACACCTCCCACTATACCAGATTGTTCAAAATCACATCCAACCTTGCCTTGAACACTTCCAGGGATGGGGCATCCACAGCTTCTCTGGCAATCTATTCCAGTGTCTCACCACCCTTACAGTAAAGATTTTCTTCCTGATGGTTAATCTAAACGTGCCCTCTTTTAGTTTAAAGCCCTTTATTTCCCCTTGTTCTATTACTACAAGCCCCTGTAAAAAACTCCTCTCCAGCTTTCTTGTAGCCCCTTTAAACTCTAATGTCCCTCTGAAGCCTTCCCTTCCCCAGGCAGAACAACCCCAACTCTTCCACCCTGTTTTCATAGCAGGGGTGCTCCAGTCCTGGCTCTCATGCAAACAGATGCTCTAACACATAACTAGGAACAAAAGCTCTGCAGCATAATATACTCACACTTCAAGGATTCAAAGGCAATAAAGAACAATAAAAATCACAATGAAGAAACAACCAATCAGAATTAGACACAATTCAATTAATTTTATATAAATCTCATTTTTATTTGAGTTCCTCAGACCTAGTTTCATGTGACCTTGCAGGTTTTTTATTATAATAAAGTCAGTGATTCTGAGTTTAAGTCATAAGAATGATAAATCACCTACCTAGGTGAGGATGTAAGGGAGCTTCTGTTGGGGCTGCGGAAAACAAAGACACACAATACATGAATATCTTCTATAATCAGGGCTCAACTGCAGCATTAAAAATCAATTCATCTTAAAACAAATTGTACACTACATATTCTCTTAAGTCAGCTATCCCAATAGTTTAATTGTGAAAAACATGACAGACCCCAAAAGTTACAAAAATATTATAGGAAAACTAAAATAATTATTCTCTTGACTAAAATAAGCATCAAAATAAATGAAAGTCAATACTAGTTATACAGTAAGGTATAAAGATCACCTCTAGTCTAGAATTACGAGATATTATTAAAAATAATTTGGATTAAGATTCAGTAGTTGGAGGATTAACAAAGAGAGTGGAATTAGGCTGAACAAGAGAAATAGTGTAGGAGTGGCAAAAAATGCCACACTTTGATTGTTTATACTGCACTGAACATATTATTGGGAGAAATAATCCAAATATTCCTTGGGCAACAAGTAACAGATTGACTCTGCAAATCACTGTATCAAACATTTATATCAAAGCATGTTGTTGCAAGCAATGCTGATCAATTCCCCAGTAGGTCTCTGCCTCCCAAGAAACAGCAAAATGTTGTAAAGACACACTGCAGGGGGGGCACGTGTGTGAAATGACACAAGTTTATTAAGTAATCTTCTACCAAAAATTTGAAAGAGGGGTCTTGATGTAGTATTACACAAATGGAACCAAAATGGATCTGAAAGGCATAAAAATATATGGGGAAGTCTTGAAAGTGGCTACACAGTG
Organism: Mystacornis crossleyi; assembly: GCA_013400655.1. Classification (NCBI taxonomy): domain Eukaryota; kingdom Metazoa; phylum Chordata; class Aves; order Passeriformes; family Timaliidae; genus Mystacornis; species Mystacornis crossleyi. The sequence continues at coordinate 297,902 of VYZQ01024064.1, forward strand.
TGTTAGATACTCCATGGCAACTACTACATCCATAGACTTGCTTGACCTTAAATCCAAAGTAAGTTACATCTCTTTCATGGAAGCCAAGGGAGTGCATATAATCGAAATCCTGGGAAGCAGCTACCTATTTGTCTATCAGTACCTCAGCCATGGATCCATATTTCCAGCTGTATTTTGGACTTTGGTAAAATAAAACCACTCAAAAAAAGGGAATATTTGAAGCCAGGATTCATTTGATGATTCTGTGATTTTTCGTTGGGCACTGACCTAAATTTTGTCAGTATTCCTGATTTCTTCAGCATATTTGCAATAAAATACTGAAGTACTGCAATGTCTGTCATAACATCTGACAAATTAAAAATAGACTAAAAATAAACATAAAAATGAATGCAGCAATCTGCGTAGAGCTCTCACACATAGTCATCTGAATAGAAAATGCAACACAAATCTCAAGAATTTTGTTTTTCTCTTCCTGCTTACTCCTTAAACACTGAGTTGCAAGGAGGCATGGCATTCTGTAATAAAATTGCAACATTTCATGGGAAGTAGGTGATGAAGAAGACTGAGCAGTCAAGAGCTGAGGTATCTGCAGACCAGAAAACGATGGAAAGCAATCTGGATTCACTTTAGACAGAAAACTTTGACTTAATTGACTTACAGATTAGAAGACTGACATATTTTATGCCATCCACTCACCTAATAAATATATACATATATGTATATATATACATATCTCTACTAACCTTATGTACATGTATGCATATATATATATATACACACACATATGTACACACACACACAACACTGAAAACCAACACTGAAAACTTTACCTCAGCTGAGAGAAAAGACCTACTTAAGAGTCTGTTGTTGTTTCAGACATCTGAAATATTTTTTCTTTTTTGTGGCTAATTCACTCCATTTTTTATACAAGAAATTCACCCATACTGCTTTGTCTTTCCTAGCAGAAATGCCAATAATGACTCTAGCAATGGCCAATACCGCTCATTATGACAGTACAAAATCTGAAGAAATACAACTATTGCATGTTAAGCTTGGCACTGCCTCCAGGATAGTGCTGGATTGCACTGGTGAATCCTACAGTGGAAAAGACTGCATTTGTCCATTGCAGCCCCAGGTGTTGTTTTTCTCCGTGGGACTGTGTAAATTTCACCAGAAACCTTTTAAAAATTATTTGTACAGAAGAAATGGACTGAACTGGATTAACTGAATTATTTCCCAGACTGAGCAACACAAACTGTTCTGGATTTTGCCTGCAGGAAAAGAAGCACATTATGGCATAATATTTGTAATACTCCTGATGTTGTAAAAGGCTGGGCTTAAAATACAATCTCTGTCTCTGATGTTCTGCACAACCCCTTCTCAGCAGTTCCAGAGCAGTACTGAGGGGTGATCTGCTGTGAACACAGGGGTGGCTGAGAGCCACCTGCGAGGAGCGTGGTCATGCCAGGGCACATGGGCAGACTCATCAGCTGCCCAAGAAAATTTCACTGGCCTTTGAAAGTAACTCAGCTGAAGGAGACCAAGGACAGCAGTTCAGACCTCCAAATGAAAATGAAGGACTGCATTATCATTCATTCCAGGCTGTTTGGCGTGGCTCTTTGAAAGAGGCTCTGTGGAAAGGGCTCCAGTCAAGGATACACACAGTCATTGATGACACTTTCTGAAGTTATTATGCAAAATTTCAGCATTCAGCAAAAAGGCACAGGTATAGTACAAACTTGGCATCTTTATATTTGCAAACTCTTTCGACTTCACCATTATTTAATAAAACTTGCTTGTTTATGTGATTAATCTATACAGAATTGAGATCTGAGATTTTTTTCCTGAAATGGCTCTTCCACTATATGCATAGTACACTGCAAAACAAAATGGTTTACCAATAGGATAAAAGGAAAGAAATTGTGGAGGTGCATACTTACGCTACTGATCAATCATTAAAAATGCTAGAGGTGCGACTAAGCAAACACTTAATGTTAGACAAAAATGTTGTTACAAAAACAGACTTCAAGCTGGGGAGAGGTTACGTTTCCTAAATCTTTACAGGATCTAAGAAGGCCAGATATTTTTGCCTCAGGTATTCTGATTGTAATTCGAATTTCTGAGTTTAATATGACAAAAGACAGTGAAGTACCATTTAATGAGCGATAAACATAGACGTTAATCTCTCTATAAATAATTTCTGTACTACATTTTTTTATCTCATTGCAAAACAGCACTATGTTGATCTTCAAGTGTTTTATTTAAGACCCACAAATAATAGAAATGCAGAACTTAACACAAAACTAACTGTAGTTGTTTTAAAATATTTTCAGATCTGCCTTTCTAATCAATTTATAGAACTACGTACTTTAAAATAACGTGGATTTTTCCATAAGCCATACACTGTGGCTAATACCAAATGAAGTTTTTTTGTACAATATGACAAAGCTAAAAGAAGTGATACAGTGCAGAGTAGCTATAGAGTGTAAAGATATAAATTTATAATTTAAAAGGAATTATACAATACTTCAGGCTGAAAGGGAAAAAGAAAGGCCATCTTAGTTCATATTTTAAGCCATTATTCACTTTCTTAGATGTTCCTTAGGCACATGGTTGGATGGTTTTAAATTTAGAACCAGTATTTGTGTGGCTCCAAAATGCATCTTAACTTGAATGAAAATGTCGTACATTTTTAAACAGTAAAGTAAATTAATTTATTATTTGATTTTTAACTAGCACTCTGGGTATATACAGAGCTTTACAAGAGATGAATTGTAGTGAAGCAGAGCTCAACTGAGGTCACAGTCTAAGAGGCATGAGAAAATACAATATGAGAAAATGTAAGGAAATGTAGAGTGCTCGCCTTGTAAGACAAGGCAATCCCTTTGGCAAGGAAAAGCAGAGAAGAAAATATGAAACACATAGTGATTTGGGGAGAGAAAGGCCACAGTCAGACTAGAAGGGTGAGAATCTTGAGGAAGATAATGGGGAATTCAAAAGTCAATGGGGACATTGTGGGGTTCTGTGTAAACGGGATGAGGGAGAATGAAGGCATCTTTTGGAGTAAAAAGTTAAATTTTTCTGTGGATGAAGTAAGGCTACTGAAAAATTAAGTCAATTTAAATATGCCTCTTTTTGGTTGAACTGGAAGGGAGGGAAATATGAAAGAAGTGGGAAGGGAATGTCATCTTCCAGAAACTTGAATGTGAGGAGGAAAATTCCAATTTGGTGGTCATCTTGTTGTCATTAAAAAATAAGAACTAAAATCATTAAAGATAGTAATAGTAACTGTTAAGTAACACTAGTCTCCATTCAGATAAAAAGAGCAAGCATAAGGCAAAATAAAATAAACACGTCACAGAAAAATCTATTTGTACTATTGACACCCATATTCCATAGAGTTCTAGGGTCAAAACTGTACATAGGCATAGGTAGAAAATGCAGCATAAGAAAATATTCTTAAAACTCACTAGAAAATATACCTTCTTTTTTTTCTCAGAACCCTGAACTTTGTGAGTTTTTTAATATAAAGGGAAGTGAATTACTGTAACACAAACAACCCACATGCTCCTAGACAAACACTGTGCTTAGAGTTCTGCAGCCAGGGGCCATCAGCTGTTGCTCATCAATTCAAGACAAATGAGGTGTGGAGGGAGGTGTCTTCTGCTTTGCAGATTATGAAGTCTAATCTTCCTGTCATTAGCAGCCAGATGAAGATAAAAAAGGAAATTAATGCTTTTATTTAGACTCCCTCCAATACTTTCTACTGGTAAACAAAGTGGCTATTGAATGATAGAGGCTGAACATCCGCTAGGGAGAGTCAGTGAGTTGCCCCAGGACTGTGTTATTCTTGCTGACACAGAAACTGAGGAACTTCCTGCCAGATCTATGGTCCAGTCCTCTGCTCTGTAAAATACTGCTCTGAGAGCTTGTAACATACAAGTCTGAGAGCCTGAAATCTGTTTTGTGTTTCTTTTTCAGAGTGTTCCTAAATTTTACAGTACAAAAGTTTAAGGTACAAAACACACCTAAAAGGTCTTGCACAAACATTCAGGTAAAAATTCTCAAATAAAAGAGAGTCTGGGCCGGTTCTCAGGATTTGCTTTCAGTATGGAGATACCTGTCAGACTGTAGAGGGGTCTCTTAAGCGAGGAAACCCAGTCCTATAATTCATGGCATTGAGCATGAGATTGCACAAAATTCTGGGAATTATGCAGAAGGGACTGATATTGCACCAAGAGGGAACAGTATCCTTAATCTTTTCCATCTCTTAGTTTTTACTGTTCTGATAGTCTCTGCTAATCAGTCAGAACTAACGTACACACAAATCTCCCAATATGGTCCTTTTTCCAAAGAATGGTTCTACTGGTCCAAAGTACAGTGTACCAAGGAAAAGGCCTTCTTAACTGGTATCACCCTACTTGGTGTGGCAAAGGCAGGTGGGATGGTGCCCCACAAGCTGTTCTTTCCAGCAACATTTTTATTTTCATACAGACCTCTACTGAGCTCTACTTTTCACTCTTCTGAGTTCTACTATGCAATACAGCCAGGTCTGACATCTTGTCAACTCAATTTTCATTATGCCACTATTTATTAATGCATGATTTTTGTTCTACTCGAGCCAGGAATAAATATGAATCAACATGCACAATACAAAGTTTACCTTATTTTCCATTTATTTTACTATTACATCAACGAGTTAAATATATGGTTTATTAAATATATGGTTTATTAAATATATTTTTACTGGCAAGAATATCATTTGTCATTATGATCCTTATTTGTCTTCAGAAGTATTTATAAGACATCCATCTTTTCTAGCTTCTTTTATGTTTGTTTGGGTTTTTTCCTTTTTGTGCTGGATTAACATTTTCTATGATAATTTTTATGTCTCCTTTCTTCAATATAATTCTCATAAAATTTAAAGCTTTCATCAGCTCTCAAACATCTCCCTAGCTTCCTAAAATACGCATTATATTCTGAACACAGAGCTTTTTAAGCAATTATTTTAATTTCTTTGGTGTCTTTCCCTATGGCATCATTTCTAACTCCATTTACATTATATATATGGGATTGCCATCCCTTAACATTACCCTTTATCATCCTCTACTTCTCTTCAAAATACAAAAAACCACTTTCCTTTCAGTGCACAAATTCCATTAACTCTATTAGGATTTATTAATGTACATCTGAGGGTGGACAGCCACAGTGAACATGATTTTTGAGATGCCTTGCTACTTTCACATCTTCATGTATATCTTCTTTACTAGATATTATGAAGTCTGATATCACCTCCAGTGAACATACTTATTAAGAAGATGTCCCATATTAAACCTATGAAGTTGCCCTGTGGTTTTATTTTTCTTTACTTAACATGTCACCTCATTCCGTGCACTATTTCAGTATAGTAATGTTTAGGGCTGGAAACAGACTATAAAATCTCATTTATGTCAATCTACTTCGCTGTTTTGCATATATATTAATGTGATATTTGCATCTAAATAAATTCACTAATTCTTCCTGAAAGAATCCTTTGTTTATATTAGTGGTGTTGATGAAAATGGAATAGATGAAGTAAGGTCTACTTCAAAGAAAACCTCTTTTCTTTGAATAGGAAAATTAATTCTAATTGTATAAGGATGATAATAGCATGTAGTGGTTAGAGATTAATGCAATGCGCACTGTCTGTTGAAAAAATAAGAACAAAAAGGCAGAGGAGAGCCTGGTGCTGGAAGGGATGTGAGGAAGGGTAGTGGGCAATGCAGTGGCTGAATATCCAAGTCAAGGAAACGGTGTCTGAGCTAGGAAACTAAGGGGAGAGAAGCCATGGTGAGGATAAAAATATGGGAGAAGAACCAAGAGAATGACTGAGAAGCTTGCACATCAGTCTTGCAGGGAAAGATCACTGGTACAGGTGATCACTGATCACTGCTACAGGTGTCATACACTGTCCACTGCTCACAGAACAGCACCTCCGGGTGATCCTTGCCTAAGCACATCTAATGTTTGCAGAGGTACTGCAGTGACATCACATATTTTGAGGATAATAAATCCAGGAAGTCTCTGAAGTGACTGTGTATAAAGCAAAGGGAATTGCTGGGAAAATAATGGGAAACACAAAAGTCACAAGGATGTGGGAGTCTGTGGCAAGGTGGGGAAGCTGAAGGCCCATTCAGGGAGCTGGCGCAAGATGTGGCTATCAGTGGAGGAGGCAGCAAAGGGATCGCCACAGCTGAGCAGCCAGTGGGACACCTCAGCATCCTTTGTACTCTGCATACAACCAATACCCAAATTCTATTTTCTCCTTGCTCTGCAGAGTTCCTGTGAACTCAGGGATAGCACACAGTAACATAAGGACTTACTGTTCTAACCAACATAAGTGTTGCTAAAATGTTGATCTGAGGTTACGTTATACTCCAAAATCACAGAACTGTAAAGCAGAGAGGGGTGGAAGAATAAAAGTTTCTTTTGTCAGCTCTCCTACTAAAATCTCAGTGAACAGCATGTCTGAAGAAGGACTGTCAAGTCTGTATGGATAGATATCTACCCACTTGTCTCTGCTTACCTGCTTCTAGCAGGGAGAAGTCTTTTTGCTTTGCCCATATTCTCCTTGACCATGCTGCCAGCTTGGACACTGACAGTCATATATTTCCATTCAGCCTGCTCGTGCATAACTTTCACCATCCTGGTACCACCAGCTCTTTGTCACGGCCATCAAGATGTCTCTTACTTCCCTCTCCCTTCCTTACCTGTTCTGGCCACTCCTGTCTTTGGCTGTGGTGTTCTCAGTCTGCATCTATGCCTTGGAGAATTTAATCTCTTTATGAGGTTTTTTTGTCACTTTATGCTGATTACTCTGCATATTCATTTTTGCATTATTGACTCATGTCCATCCAGCAAGCAGCCTGTGTGAAATATCCTCCCCATCCTCTTTAGCACATCCCAAATGGCGATCCTGCCAGCACTTCTGTTCCAGGTCCCTGTACACCAGTCACTGAAACACTACTCTTTCACACCCACATTTTGGATGTACAATTATCTCCTGTTAATTTCCCAGAGGCTTTTTCTTCCCCACAGCAAAAACGTAACTGGCCCAATCACCTTCCATCCAGAACACCATAGCACTCCTTTCTCCTTGCCAGCACCTGTGTTACGTATTTCTAATTCCTTCAAAGTACAACCAACATCCTAGTTTGATAGATGACATTTTGTCACCTCTTTTAATCCCTCTTCCTACTTCCAATGAACTATAACGTAAGTGAAAACTTGAATATTGAAAGTTGAAATACTTTTGCCTCATCACAGACCTACTGTTGATACCTTATATGAATAATGCAATTTATGCTCCTGACATAATGTTCAACAGCTTTTTATTGCAAAAGCCATATTCCCAAACTCATAGGGGAAAAAAAACCTTATAGCTCCAATGCCCCCATGAGATGTGTTTTCTCTTGTGATTTCTCTTGTGTGTTAATATGACAACACATTTCCAATTTTAAAATGTTTATTTTAAAACGTTTGGCCCATGTTTCATTGTTTCTTTTCACATGGAAATATCACTGGAATTTTGCTGGTGTAACTGGAAACTCCTTTCTCTCCTGTTCCAAAAATGATGGATACCTTCTCTCCTTCTAAGTGTTTTAATGAAGCAGGTTCAAAGCCAAGTACTGTTTGTAGACAACAGATGACAACAGAGCATTTATTTTTTAGGTTACTCATCGAAAGGGTGAGCTGTGAAAACAATTAGATTTTAAAGTTTGTCTAAGTCAACATTTTGCTTAGCTATAAAAATGACCAAATGTTATATGTGATGGGCAAAAATTCAATGGCCTATTTTCACAAAATAGGAAGGCAGAATTTTCGCAAGGACATGTATGAACTGGATAGTAAACAAAGCTTTTTCTGCAGACATATTGCTTAAAGTTATTACAGTGAGGGCTAAAACTCAGCTTGTGATTCTGACAGAAAAGGAATGTTGACTCTTACAGGCTGATTTCAGCCATGTGCATAATGCTACTTCAATTTTTTTATATTGCCCAACACTTAGCAGAGAGGAAAAGTGGGATTCCTGGATAGCTAATATGAACTATGAAGCCAAAGAAACTGTTTCAAGAATGTAAATAAGATCCTGATATAAGGTTTTCTACAAAATAGCTTTCATGAAGAGTAACATTCACTCGAAGGTACAATGGAAAACCACATTTGCCAGATATTTTTAGAATTATGGTGACTCTTACCTCCCTGTTCACACAGCTGTTGTGCTAAGGCATCCTTGAATATAACTTGGCCCCTATGAGTAGCTGTAGCCCTGTGAACATAAAAAACACAACAATAAATAATGTAGTAAACTTATTTATATATGTATACATATATCTTTATTCATGACTAATCAAATCAGAAGTCCCATTCTGCTGTCTTTCTATGTTTTTTTTGCACTCTTCTAAATTTCTAGAATAATTTGCAATGATTGTTTTGTGCATAGGAACAGAAAATTCCTAAACCAAAATGGCTGGGTTGGTAATAAAAATCACTGGCACAGAGGTTTAATGAAAGATGTCTTTGACATATGCCTATAGCTGCACATAGAGTTTCTATATTTGAGCCCTCAAAAGTTTTGTATAAAGAATAATTAATTCCTATTGGTGATCCACAGCTAGAAGACCTCCTTATGTACCACAAAACTTGTCATTTTGTTTCCTCATGATCAGGTAGAAATACAATGCAATGTGATTTGTTTTTCTCTTACAGAGCTCTCATGCTAGCAGTGATAGTTCTACTTTCCAATTGCTCACTTAATTCCTCTTTTCCAAGTGCAGCACTTCACAACATCAGTTTTATCTCAGAGATTTCAAAACCTTTCAGTATTTACAAGTGTTTTATTTCAAGTCTGATTTCTTTCAGCCAAAGTTCTTCCAGTATCTGTCTAGAGTCATACACGTTCTTTAGCCTTTCTCTAATTAACATTAATGGGCGCAGTACAGATCCATGTGAAGTCCTTGAAGTAGCCTCTAAGTTCAACAGTAAGATGTTGAAAATTACTTTATGAGTGCACTTTCTCAACCAGCAGTGTGTCCTCTCCAAGGGATCATGCCTAGCTTGCTTATGAAATGTCAGAAAAGACCAGAAAGGAATGGTCTGAAAATGAAAGTCAAAATACATCATATTTTTCCTGGCTACTAAGCCAGTTACCCTGAAAAGGAAGAAGAATAAAAGTAACACATCTAATACTAAATTTGCCTATACTGTGGATCCTCAGGGTAAAACCCATCTTCAAACCGTCAGAGTGCAAACAAGAGTAAGCAAAAGCTTCTCTGGGATCTGCTTTGCTTCCTGTACATGCAGGAAAGCTCTATTTACACCGATGTGTGTGTCCTGAAATGCTATGCTCACCTGATGCTCCTAGAGCTTTCAGACACCCTCTTCCTCTGTCTGAGGAAGGAGAGCTGTGTTGCCATTTCCATCTTGGACTTCCAGCAGCAGATGTAAAGCTGGAGCCTTGCCTCACCTGGCAGTGACAATATTTTGGCCACAGTCCCAGCCTCACATTACCAGTGTGAGGTTTTGGTTGCAGTCCCTGCCATGTGCCCCATTGAAACTATTTTAGGATTTTCAGTACTTTCATAAAATACAGCAGAACTTCATGCCATAGCTCCACATTAGCATTTCTATATCTGCTGACAAGACTAGTGACCATGCTGAGTACAGAATAAAATAAAAACAACTACATTGCTCCAGCACATAAAGGCAAGAGAGCTGAGGCTTTAAGTATCGTTTAAAAATACGAATTAAAGTATTTATTAAAGCTCTGTTGTGATGAATATGCAGAAAACTATGATCACTACACACATTTCTGCATTTTCCACACAGGTGTATTCAGTCATGAGAGTCAGAACTGGACCAAACAATCTCCAAAATCCAACACGTGCCCAGATTTCTTTAGGACTGGATATGGTGGCTTCCTCTGGCAGCTGAAATGGCAGGGCATCCCACAGCCAGCTTTGGGGCCAATGCAGCACCAACAGACACGTTTTGTGTATGTGTTTCACTGTGGGAATTTCATGTATTGAGCTTCCCTGGCTCAACATACAAGAAAAAGCCACACCTAAGGTGCAGAAGGTATTTTGTACAACAGTCCTATCCCCCAAGCTGTCAGAGTGGAAGAGAGGGCTCTTTGCAGATAGTGGGAAAGGAAATTTTTATTAGCAGTGGACCGGGACTTCAGAGATGCTGTTTATGCAACAGCCCAGGATACAATTCAGAATATAAACAACAACAATGGCAACTAGAGCATTCTTTTATGAGGCAGAGAAGAGCAAAGTCTTGGAACACAGACCACATGCAGAGGGGAGCTTGAGTATGTGTCTGAATGCAAACAAATACCAAGTAATACCAGTAATTCCAAACTCCGTACTGTTTGCTGGATCTCTGCATGCGTGTGAGAAAAAGGCGATTTGGGCAGAGAGCCAGCAACCAGTTGAATGATCGGCATCTTTCTGTGTCTGTCATCTTTTGCTTGATAATGCAGACTGGGAGCCAATTATTGCTGTTCCATAGCAGGAGTGATCTGCACCCTGGGGACAGGAGTGCAGTGCAGGAGGGGCACCACTTGCTGCAGCGTGTGCTGACATCAGATTAGCCTTGCCATGGGCATGAGCGCCTGTAGTGCAGCTTCAGAGACTTGTTAAGGGTGTTGCTACTGCCATTTTACCAGTATTATCGGCTCCATTTTCTCTGTATTTATGCTTTATTAATGGAGAAAATGAAAATAATGCAGCGCAATTATGCATAAACTGAGCTACTTCTAGGAAGAAGTGAAAAATACACCTTTTCTGTATTGAACTTTCTTTGGTGGTGATGTCCCCACCTGACAGTTGAGGTTCATGGAACAGGATCATGAATTTGGATTCTTTTCTTATAAATCCGTCTCAGTTCCTATATTCACATTCCAGTCTAAAAACTGCATAATATTTATGATAATTATAACAAAAATAATACTGGAAATGCCTGAAAGAGACTCTACCAAAGAAAGAAAATTATTCAACTATCAAATATGGGGGATTGCTTTTGTGATATATATATATCCAGTAACTGAATTCTTTGCTTTTTTAAAAAGTTTCCAAGCTGTCTTAAATGTAGTTGAATATTGCTTGGAGGAAGGGCACTTACTAACTACTATTTGGTGTTACTCTGCACCAGTTTATAGTCCCACTCTGACATTGTCTGCTATTTATTCCCAGCTAAAGGGCAAGTGACCAATCAGATCTAATGTGTCAGTCAGCCAAAAGGCAAGATGCATGTCCCATATGTCCCCAGAGATAATTCCTAAGTAGGAGTTAATCTTTCCTAAAGGATGAGAAATAAAAGAAAAATGGGAGAGAACAGGAACATCCTGACATGGTAAGTGAGAGCTTTGAAAGAAAAACAACTTAGAGGTAATAAGGTTCCCCTTTATATTAACCTCACTCTTCCATTAGGCTAGATGTATTTGTGTGCTTGGGGCTATGCAAGAGGGGATGAACTGCTGACAGAGAAATAAAGAGGTCTGAACACAAAAAGACTACATCAGGTGCCAAGGCTCACTGGCAGATCAAGGCATTGCTAACCCCATACTTCAATTACAGCAATTTTTAAAAGAATTTGCCTTCCTAAACCACAACTATTTGAGTTGAAAACAGGTGCCAATAAGGACTTCCATATTATCTGTCACTGAAAATTAAAAAAAAAAAAAANAAAAAAAAAAAAAAAAAAAAAAAAAAAAAGAGAGAGAGAGAGAGAAAAAGACTTGCTGATTCTCCTCTTGAACTATTTATAATCCATGTCACCTGTGAAATGGGGCTGGAAGTGCCACCCTGCTCATCTGCTAACGAGCTTAAAAACACTTCAAGTGCAATATTTCCAGCTCCTCTGAACACAGTCTCAGTAGTATCAATTTGTCTCCTGTGTGATGACACAAATCATTCCAGGTGATCTGGGAGGAGGAAGCCCAGAGACACTTCCATATGATAGAAAGTCCTCCCTCCCACCTGTTGTTGATTGGATGCAGCGGGCTGGGCTGTGCATCCAAGAGCAGAGTACCTGTCCTGGACCTGGCCCTGGAGCTGTCACCATTTGCTCTTGCTCTGGGGTTCACATGCCTGGTGCTTGCTCTGCCCTTACACAGATGCTTGGCCATGTGCACCTTTCCCTGGTGAGGGAAGGCATGGGACAAATTCATGGGGGAGGGTCCTTCAAAAAGACTCAGGTGTCCTACAGTAAAATACCTCATCTCATGACGCACCAAAAAGGGGTTTCAACAGGATCAAAGAAAAGGAGGTTTTTACCTGAACTAGCAGATTTTAACCCTGTGTCAACTGCTAACGGTTAGTGGGTGCTTTCACTCGAGGAAATTCCCGGTGACATCCACAGCTCTGGCTCCTGGAAAATCAGTGACTGACTATACGAAGCTGAGATTGGTCTTCTCGAGCCTCACAGTGGTGCCCCAGAAAATCAGGTCGGATGCACTGCCAGCACAGACAGTTTCTTCCCCACCACTGTGGGGAACACAGTCAGTGCTGGGCACCTTATGAGCCTGGGCTGGAGCAGAAAACAAAGCAATGCATACCCAGTGATTGCTGTTGTCATTTTGTGTTGAAGTATCTCACAGTTCACATTGGATTCACATGCTTTGCTAACATGCTTTTGTTAACAGGTTGCATTTTAAATAGAGTGTTTTGGCTCAGGAGAGCACAGGCAGGAGGCTATGTGGGACTGACCCTCGTGTGCTGCCTCTGCTGCCTGGCTCTGCCAGCTCCATCTGTGAAAAGAATGCATGGCCACACTGCCCAGAGGTGGGTAGTTGCCCTCCTTATGGAAATAAATGGGTTTATTTTTAATGCATGGTTAAATTTGCATGATCATCTCTGTAGGGTTGTCTTGTTTAACTAATTGTCTTTAAAAAATATATTCTCCTCCAATACTGCCTGATTAAGGGATCTCTGAATAAAATAACTTTAAAGAACAACGTAGAACAGGCCTTCTGGTGATTGAGTACATGGGGTGGCTGTGCACAGCCTTTCATGGTGGGAATGTGAACCATTTCCTTCCAGTGCCTTGCAAAGGTGGTTTCTTGACCGTTTACTGTGTGTGGCAGGAGGTGAGGTCAGGCTGGGGTGCATTTCGGCTTGTGTTTCCTACCAGGGCCAGAACCTTCAGTGGCAATTTCTTCAAGAGCAGTCAGACCAACAAGTTAAACCTGCCTGGAAAATGGCGCTGGTGCTGGGGCCAGTAGGGAGAACGCACAGAGCACTTGTGGCTGCTGATCCAGAAGGCATTTGGGTGGGAGGCTTCCATCTACTGGTTAAATGCCTCCAAGTTGTTATTTCAGTTTTCACTTGACATGCAAGCACAGTCTAATTAAAGCAGCAGAAATGAGATCTGTGTGTTCTGAAATATACATTTTGACTCTGCTTTTCTCTCCCTGTCCCCAATGGTTTCCTCACTGAGATGTTATGGAGAAAGTCATCTGTCCTGACCATATTCAGCTGAAATTGTCAGGGAAATTTAGCAAGTAAGATGCAATTACTTATGCAGACATTTGTTCAGGAGACTGGAATTAGCACACTTGCTCTAAAAACCTCAATCAGAGACGAAAATTCTTCAGGGGGAAATGGCCAGCAAAAGCCAGAGTATGTGCTAGAGGACAAGGAACAATAATCTCATTTGGGGAAGCTGTCCTGAGCTGAAGTGTATGGTTCACATGAATAAATTACGCTCATAACTTAATTCATGGGTGAGCCTTCGCATAGGGTAAATGCAAAAGGAACAAGAGCCACCTGACTCTATATTTTGTCTCTGAATTTATCTCTGGGGATATCACATGGGGGGAAAAGGACTCAACCTAAAAGTTGATTAAAGACTGATTAAAGTAAACATATAAGGACTTTCTTTAAACAATATTTGAATAAAACAAGCATTCTCAAATAGAAAATAAATGAGAAGGGCCTACAGAAATTTTCTTCCACTACCTGAAGGGAAAGACGGAGAGGGACTTCTTACAAGAGCATGTGGTGACAGGACAAGGGGGAATGACTTCAAACTGGAAGAGGGCAGGTTTAAAATAGATATTAGGAAAAAAATCTTTACTGTGAGAGTGGTGAGGCACCAAAACATGCAGGTCATTCTGTGATTCTATTCTAGATTCTATAATTATAACCCATATTACAGAGGATGGATCTAAGGCTACAACACTGGAAACAGAGGGGTGCACAGGCAGCTCCAGCTCCTACACATTACAATTTATAAGAACTTGGGTTTTTTGTCCTAAAGAATGCTAGGCTTTCGTTTGGTTGCAAGATGCATGTACAAAGGATGGATACAACGTAACAATGTATATACCTTATAAAAGAGGTAAAAAGTAAGAGTTACCATTTTAAACTGTATATGAACATTTTCTTGTTCCTTTCTCTTCTGTCTCAGAAACTAAAAAGATGTGTTTTTTAAAAAACTTCTGTCTAGTTTTATGTGACTGGAATGATTAGAGCTTCTTGCTGACTGAAAGCAGCTTAGAACAATACTTTCTTCTCAGCTACAGGAAATCCAACATTTTCATTAGTATTTTGCATTGTGTGATTATAAAGGAAAGCAAATTCTATTTTTTCTATACTTGAAATAAAGGGTTACTGCAGAGGCATCTGCCAAACAGAGAGCTCATATAAATAATAGAAAAAGCATCCATTGTGTCTCTACTGACACAGTGCCAGCAACTAGGTCCCTGTTTTCCACCTTTTTCAGTCTTTGGGAGAAGACTCTGTCCTTGTTTTAGGTTTTGCAATCTATTGTACTTTATTATTTAGTGGAACATTGGTTGGATGAATTTTAGGTTTTTAATGCACTGAATATTTATAACTATTTAAAATCTATATTCAGCCCTAAGCTAATGAATATATTGCATATTTTTGTTATAAAAAATACTGCTTTTCCTAAATTTTTCTTCTGTAGTCTTTTAAAGCCTATATTCAATGAAGATACTATTCAATCACCTAAATTATCCTTCAAAAACAACAAAACCTTTGTTTTTCCCTGTATGAAAAGAAGAAATGTTGCAGTTACCATGGATTTTAAAATTCTTGAAACCTCTAAATGAACACAGAGGTATTAAGTAAATGCACTTGTAGTCAATGTATGCTTCTACAATGACCCTTTTCTTAACAACATATACTAATTAAGTTTGGCAGTGCTGATCAGCTGGGGGGAGTTCAGCAGAGTCCACAAAGATGATCTGGGCTGGAGCACACTCTGAGGAGAAACTGAGGGAGCAGGGCTCATTCAGCCTGCAGAAGAAATTACTTTGAGGCAACCTGGCAGCAGCCTCTGAAAGAACTTGTGCAGTTCCTCCCCATCGTGGCTGTATTTTAAGACCAGACTGGATTAAAATCCTGAGCAACCTGGTCTGGTCCTCCTCTGGGCAGGATTTTGGACAGCAAAATCTGAAACAGCATATGAGATGCTGGGATGAAAGCAACATTAGTTTTAAAAATCCTAAATGATGGGAAAAAGGATGATTTTACTGCGACCTTTTCAGTTCACTGCTCTCATGCCACTTGTACTCACTATCCATTTCCTAGTTAAGGTTTCACCAGTCAGCTCTATCCTGATTTAGCTGCTCACTGCTCACCAAGGACATTGCCAATAGCTGTGGATGAGCTGGACCACATAAAAATCTGGAACCTCATGCCCTGTATTTGCTTTACAACCCACACAGAGAAACTTGGCTCAACAGCCAAATTAACTGTCTTTCTTAAAAACCACTAATTTCAATATTAATTGCAGAGATGTAACTGGTGCATCCACAATGTGCAAGTCAGCTTGCAAGGGAAAGATAAAACCTGCCTCTCTAATCTAATGCTAGAAAATAACACACCCAAAAGGAAAATTTCCACAGACAGCACCCCACAGCACATGGGGCAGGTTTGCCTTCCTAAAGGTTCACCAAACACTGAAACAGTACACTCATTGTCTAATGTTTCTTCGTACTCTTCTCACCAACCTGTTTTCAGAGGACTGAAAAACAAATGAAACTTGGGAATCTTTCACAGACTGATCAAAATCAAACTGAGAGAACCTGATACAGTTTTTAGTGAAGAATTGTTATTCTTGCTGTGAATATGGTGAACCTCTGTAAAAAAACCACAGGATTACTAATCATACAAAGGACAGTTATTTTTCCTGCATAGTTTTATTTTTCATTCAGATTTATGAGTTGGAAGAAAGCATATATCATACTAGCTTACAAATAGAAATAGGCAGGTGAAATATTGCTTTAGGAGAGCAATTAGTTCCATCAGCCACTGAAAAAAATTAAAAATCTGTGAAGTACCACAGAACTCCAGACAGAAAAAGCAGGAGGAATGGCATCATGAACACAGCATAAACTGGAGACACTTCGGTGAGGAGCCGTGGCAGGAGCTGGTTGTACTAGAGAAGGGTAGGAGGTTATTTGGGGACCATAGAGGTATTGAAGGCAAGATTGAGGTGTAGTGTGAGGGCCCCTGGAAGTACTGTGGTGTGGGTCCTATTGGGGTTTACTGTCCAAAGATGTAGGAAACCTGGATTCATGGATCCTGCTGCTCATAGTATAGTTCGGCCTTTCTCCAACACGGATTTGTTTCAGAGATGCCCATCAGAGGGCTGTTTTAGGGTTGGGATTAAGAGACAGTCAGAGACCTGAATGCCTAAATCATATCCAGCCTTTCCCACCACGAGCAGAAAGATTGAATTTAAAAGGGAAAAATCTCTTCTCTGCCCTTCCACAACAAACCCTGTCCTCCAGCCCTGCTTTCCAAACCAGCAACTTTTAGCAGCTCTTAGGGCTGAGCAAAGCCCCTGAGCTCCCCTTGCTGGGTGTTAGCAAGGGCTCAGCATCCCTTGGTGCTGCCTTCCACCCGTGCTGGGGGTGGGAGCTCTGAGAGCCACAGCTGGGGCCAGGACCCACCCTCTGCCCCTGGTGCCAGCTCCAGAGCGGTTGAATCCAGCTGCTTCTGAGTTGTGGACAGTTCTTCTTCCTCCATCCAGGAAACCATGGCCTGTCCACAGACTCACCTTCACACCCCAGAGAGACTCATAGAAAATCCAGTCTGGAAGGGACCTTGGGAGGTCTCCAGACCAACCTTCTGCCCAAAGCAGGGTCAACTACACTAATAAAACACAAACGGCTCTGCTATACCTTTCACCACATTGCCTAACAACACGTCAAGGCTCACAGTTCTGGTATTTGTGAATGCTTTTGCATAATAAAATAATAATAGGATTATCAAAATTATGTTAAAATCTGCTGTCTGAACTTCACCTTGAATTGGTCAGTCACCTGACACAGGCATAAATACACTGAATTTACAACTCGTTTGGACAGCAGCCTCCCATGTAACATACTGTTCCAACAATAATGAGTTTGAATCCATGCTTCTCACTAGGAAACAATCCATGATTTCTCTTACTCAGAAACAAATTACCTGCTAAGCTACATTGCTATAATATCTCCTTTAGATACGGTGTGGATAATAATTCTTTAAACCCATTATTTAAAAAGACATCGAAGTCCAAAACCTTTCTCTTAGAGCAAAGTAATAATGAAGAGATTTATAACCCTAGCCTCGAAAGAAACCAGAGTGAGAGAGAATCTAAGCAACAATGTAAGTACTTCCAGGATAGATTGTTGCTCTTGGTTTTATATTACTGACTAATTTTTCCTGAGCACAGATTTGTTTTCAGAAGTCTCTGGCAGAATGAGCACAACACCAGAATGAATCTTTGTAGGAAAAAATCCTGTCGATGCTCTGAGATTCTTTAGCACCAATACTGGATTCCCTATGTCCCTGGTGAACAAAAAATGGTGACACTGGGTGAAACGCGACCAGACTTCAACCTTTCATTTATTTGCTAATGACAGTTTCCAATCAAAAGGAATACATTGGGAATTCAGTTCAGTAAAGCTGCCAGGAAGGTGAACTTCTCAAATACACACAAATAATTATTGCTTTTTTTACATGAAATATTGCTTGGAATCTCAAATTCCCATGTCTGGAATCCCAAATTCCAAGTACCACAGATGAAGGCATTCATTGGAGACTTGCACATCTGCTGCTGTACACAACAGAGTGATGCTGGAAATTAGAGAAATTCATCTGTAATTTGTGTAGCTAAGAAGTTTATGGTTGATTAATAAAACATTAAACTTGAGCTAACACTTAACGATAAAAGAGGATCTCTTCTCATAACTGATATTTTAATAGGGTTTCCAGAGTGATACAGCTTTTAAGATTTTGTGAAAATACTGCATCAAGTAAACAAAAACAAGAAATATGNGGAAGGGACCTTGGGAGGTCTCCAGACCAACCTTCTGCCCAAAGCAGGGTCAACTACACTAATAAAACACAAACGGCTCTGCTATACCTTTCACCACATTGCCTAACAACACGTCAAGGCTCACAGTTCTGGTATTTGTGAATGCTTTTGCATAATAAAATAATAATAGGATTATCAAAATTATGTTAAACAAAATCTGCTGTCTGAACTTCACCTTGAATTGGTCAGTCACCTGACACAGGCATAAATACACTGAATTTACAACTCGTTTGGACAGCAGCCTCCCATGTAACATACTGTTCCAACAATAATGAGTTTGAATCCATGCTTCTCACTAGGAAACAATCCATGATTTCTCTTACTCAGAAACAAATTACCTGCTAAGCTACATTGCTATAATATCTCCTTTAGATACGGTGTGGATAATAATTCTTTAAACCCATTATTTAAAAAGACATCGAAGTCCAAAACCTTTCTCTTAGAGCAAAGTAATAATGAAGAGATTTATAACCCTAGCCTCGAAAGAAACCAGAGTGAGAGAGAATCTAAGCAACAATGTAAGTACTTCCAGGATAGATTGTTGCTCTTGGTTTTATATTACTGACTAATTTTTCCTGAGCACAGATTTGTTTTCAGAAGTCTCTGGCAGAATGAGCACAACACCAGAATGAATCTTTGTAGGAAAAAATCCTGTCGATGCTCTGAGATTCTTTAGCACCAATACTGGATTCCCTATGTCCCTGGTGAACAAAAAATGGTGACACTGGGTGAAACGCGACCAGACTTCAACCTTTCATTTATTTGCTAATGACAGTTTCCAATCAAAAGGAATACATTGGGAATTCAGTTCAGTAAAGCTGCCAGGAAGGTGAACTTCTCAAATACACACAAATAATTATTGCTTTTTTTACATAAAATATTGCTTGGAATCTCAAATTTCCATGTCTGGAATCCCAAATTCCAAGTACCACAGATGAAGGCATTCATTGGAGACTTGCACATCTGCTGCTGTACACAACAGAGTGATGCTGGAAATTAGAGAAATTCATCTGTAATTTGTGTAGCTAAGAAGTTTATGGTTGATTAATAAAACATTAAACTTGAGCTAACACTTAACGATAAAAGAGGATCTCTTCTCATAACTGATATTTTAATAGGGTTTCCAGAGTGATACAGCTTTTAAGATTTTGTGAAAATACTGCATCAAGTAAACAAAAACAAGAAATATGGGTCTATTCTTGCAAATCTCTCCTCTTCAACTGAGGAATTTTGGATAGTAGGTCCACCGTTGTATTTAGTCCAGTCCCCTCTACCCTTATGGAAGGGACACTTCCCATGAGCTGCTTGGGATAAATTTACAAGTGTCAGGGTAAATTGAACAGGTTTTCTAAAATCTTGGTTTTCTGAGCACTCCCTTTGGCAAAAATATCCCACGTATTTGCTCCAGACAGAGTCCCTGGAATGGGAAGCAGTAACATCCCATATGTGACATAAATCTTCCGAGTGCAGTCTAAGTAAAACTGACCGGACTAAAGATGGATTCATAACAGATACTAGATTTCATGAAAAGTTACATAAAGGTACTATAAGCATAATTAGGAATTTCCTGTTTTCAATGATAACCAAGCATCTGCTGATCTCTGGAAAAAACCATCCCATGTCTGCACAGAGAATAGCTGAAATCTTGAAAAACTACAATGGAAAAATACAACGAGCTAGAAGGTACCTTGTGGCTATGAATGGGGTAGATGTGGCTGTGTGGCAAAAGAACTGAAGCAAGACCCATTAGAGAGATGAAAGGAATAGCAGTAAACTGTTAGCTGGTAAAGGTGTGTGCATGACAGAGGTACAATTATAAATTTAGAAGAAAATAAGACATATCAGAGAACAGCATCTAAAAACAATGCTGTAAAAATAGCAGCACTAACTATGCAGTACCACTTGTTTGGCATGTGCTAAGAAAACAGGCAGACTTCATCCACTGGCAAAGATAACTCTATGTTATTCCTGTATGAAGAATGTTAAAACCAGTATATTGCAAACAACAAATAAAATGTTTTAAAATACTGCTGGTGATGTATGGCTTTTAGCTTCCAGGTGCATCCATTTCTGAGCATCCCTCAGTCAAACAGCTCGTAGTAAGTTTGGATTCCTTCCATGATATTGCTGCCCCATTTTTTTTTTTTTTAATTTTATTGACCTGAGGCTAATCCTCTCCATTTAAACTGC